>JABJVT010000008.1:4196245-4445882 GCA_014170255.2 Drosophila triauraria
TGAGGTTGGAGTCAGCCGCAATGAGGACTTCCGCCCTCAACCTGGAAGGAGGTTGAGTCCAACCTAGACGTTGTGTACACATCTGGAAAAGCTTCGGAGCTAAGGATCTCCGACTTTAACCAGGTTTTAGTGAACACAATCACCTGAGATGCAAACGAAAACTATCAGAATACAATTTGGGAAACTTACTACATAAGCCTCTTTCCTTTTTTTTAGCTTCGAACTCCTTACAAACAACATTGGCCAGAAGTCAGCAGAGCATATTGTGTTGAAAAATTCGTCAGGGACATTTATTTAGAAAGATCCTTATTTAGAAATATCCCTAGCATAAGAAAATTTTAATTTTTAATTAATGTTAGATTTTTCGGCTTCAATGCGACCTAGAATATAGAAACTTACATCAGCAGATGTTTGATTAGGGGAAAGCCGCGAAACATATATCTCTTGACAGACTGGTTGACTATATTACTAATTTCGGCCGGTAATCCTAGCCTGCAACCCTGGGGAGCTTTCGAAACGAGGATCTGAGGGGTCCTTGATTTTGACCCCCAGCGGACTCCACGGAAATCACTGGAGCTGTGGTCTCTCCCGCGGCAAATTAGGAGGCCGAATCTTTTCCCGCCCCGCAACTTCGATCTTGTGGCGAGGGAGTCCGCTGTTGAGAGCCCGCGGCGAGTGGTTGGGATACGTCCAAATGCAGTGTGCCAACCGTGGTGTTTTTGCACTTAGGGGACTCGTTTAATAGCTTAAGGCCATTAAACTGGGAGTCCAGCGCCAAGAGCACATCATTAGTTTTACAACAACTAATAAGTAGCTCCCTAAAACCTTTTTTGGTTTGCCGCATAAAAGACATATTTTCCCTTTCAACATTGCGACAAGTTTTACAGCAGTAGCGCAATCCAATGTTGTTATACCCTTGCAGGGTGCTATAATTTTGTCCAGAAGTTTGCAACGCAGATTAGGAAGCAACTCCGACCCCATAAAGTATATATATTCTTGATCAGCATCACCAGCCGAGTCGATCTAGCCATGTCCGTCTGTCTGTCTGTCTGTCCGTCTGTCTGTCCATCTGTCTGTCCGTCTGTCCGTCTTTCTGTCCGTCTGTCTGTCCGTTTGTCTGTCCGTCTGTCTGTCTGTCTGTCCGTCTGTCTATCCGTTGCTACGCAAACTAGTATCTCAGTTTTTGAGCTGTCTGAATGAAACTTGGCAGATAGGCTTCTTTCTATTGCAGGTATTATATATGTCGGAAAAATAACTTCTCTGTTTTTCAACTTATTTTTATAAATTTTTCTTTACGGTTCTAGAATTAAGGTTTAAATTTTTAATTTTGCAATTAATAGTTATTAATACACAAAAACAGCTGCATGCACACGCGAAGTGAAACTGTAAATTATTGTTGACACAAGATAGAAGGTAAAATAAGACCCCGGTGTTTTATAGCAAAGAATTAACACAAATACGAAGCGCAAAACAAACACACGACAAACAAGAAGAAACGAAAACGAATAAGTTTATGTTTATGACTTATTATTATCGCGCTAGTCATATAAGGTTTAACGGGTAACAGAAATTGTAATTAAAGGTACAATATAAATTTTTTATGTTTTATATTAATGTTTTTTTTTTTTTAATTTTTATTATCTACTTTTATATTTTATATTTCATTGTATTAATTAAGTAATTAATTACGTTTTTTTAAGAACCTTTGATTTTATTAGAGAATAGTGTTGCGCTCCTACTTAATTTATAGTAATGAGGGAGATTGTTCCACAATCGGATACCATTAATAAAGAACTGCCTCTTCGAGCAAAGCGTTTAAGTTCGAGGGCATTTATAGTTGTTTGTCCTTTGCGAAGTTGCAGGAGAGAGTTTTTAGCAGAGTTATTACGGTTCTTTGGTCGTCACAATTTTGTGAAAATATATTAATTTAAACGTACAATTGAGTGAAAAGCAACTATTAAAGTGTGCATGTTCCGCACGTCACAATGGCCAAAAATTTATATTTCTTAAAAGAGAATGGAAATAAGAATGACTTAAGCAATAAAAAATCTTATATCTTTCGGTATGAATGAGTTTGAGGCTTTTAAGGCAAGCTGACGCAACAGACAATATGTGCGACCAGTGGTTTTTGTGATATGGTTGCTCCATGATAAGGTATAACTAAAAGTTATGCCGAGGCTAACTAATTGAAGTACAATAAAGGCCCTAATACTGATCTCTGAGGAACACCTCTTGTGGGTTGCTTAGAGTGAAATATGAGTTCCAGCAACTACTGCTTGCAATCTTTTTGTCAGGTAAATTAACTTAAATTAGTTCTTAAGCTTCGAACATAGTATTTTGTGTTTAACTGAGTCAAAGGCTTTGCTGTGGTCAAGAACTGTAAAGAACAATTGTTGTCAAGTTGCTATCAAATATCTTCAACTATGTCGACTATAGCACTAGTAGAGCGCCTTTTTTTTCTGAAAACTGGACTGTTTTTGGTGTATTAGTGACATTTGGCTTTCGAAAGCTTTTGAAAGAAACGGCAGTATAGAAATGACCTGTAGCCATTAATCGCTTTAGGAATAGGAAGGATATTGGCTTTTTTCCATTCTGCCGGAAATGGGCTCGTAGTCAAGACTCTTTTAAAAAACATAAGCAGAATTTTAACAAATTTTGGGCTCAGGCTGATTTTACTTTAAGAATACTATTAACGACATGACACTAGGGATGTCGGAAATATATCAAAATATTGATATATCGATATTTTTTCTCCTAAAAAAATTATTATCATCGCGATATTTTTGGGGCAAAAAAAGGCGATATTGATATTTTTATACCCGGTACCCATAGGGTACAAGGGTATTATAAGTTAGTGCCAACCGAGAATGTATGTAACAGGCAGAAGGACAAATCTTTGACTCTATAAAGTATATATATTTTTGATCAGCGTCACTAGCCCAGTCGATCTAGCCATGTCCGTCTGTCTGTCCGTGTGAAACAACAGATCTCAGAGACTATAAGAGCTAGAGTTACCAAATTTGGTGACAACATTGAAATCTGTTGCACGCAGATCAAGTTTGTTTTAAAAAACACGTCCACTTCCGCCCCGAAAATAATAAAAAACGGTATATTAGCTATAGGCGTGATTTTCGACTTAAAGTAAATAGATAGACTCAATAAGTAGGCGGTTGCGGACGTGCTCTGCAAATTTGAGTAAAATCGGATGATAAACATGGAAGTTATTAAACAATAAATGCTTTCACACTCTTTCGCTCTATCGCACTGCTTAGAAATAATTTCGCGTGTCTGAGCACTTAGCTTTTGAGAGAGATGTTGAGAGTGCCAATGCGTGTTGCTTAACATGTCCCTAGCAACATTTGTGTTTCTTGTGTTTTTTGGGTGTTGCTCAACATGTTTCTAGCAACATTTGTCTACATTTGTCAACATTTTCGTTTTTCTATGTTCATGTGCTATTCAATTTCACCCACAATGCTTTGAGTACCGGGTATCTCACAGTCGATCACACTCGACTGTAGCTTTCCCACTTGTGTTTAATGATATTTCCGATTTTTTATGTTTGGTCACTCTTAAGCCAGAAAGTAAAGTGAGAAGTCTATGTGCTTGGATATGCTAAACGCGTTTATTGCACCTAACGAAGTGGCATTTGTTATTTTGAGTAGACGCACCTCAGGCAACTCACCAGAAATGCTCTCAGTGTAGGAGCTGAATATTTGTCGCGATTTTTGCCAACCTTTCTCCAACCTTTTAAAGAAGCCACTGATAATGTGAGCGAGGATTCTTACGTGACCATCAGCTTAGTGATTCCTATGATTTCTATGATTAATACAAAATTAAAAGAAGCTAATATGGTTACCGCTGAGGGCATCCTAACAAAAGATACCCTTCTTAAAATATCACAAAAGCGATTGAGTGGTTCTCTGCAGAATAACATACTCATGAAAGCCACAATGCTTGACCCTCGATTTAAAAAAATTTATTTCGATATGACTCTTCACGTAAAAAATGTCTTTTCTAGATCTGCACAACAGGACCATAGACCTCCGAGACTCTGTAGTCCAGAGTTCCGAAAGAAAGAAAATGCAGCTTTTCTTTACTATGCCATTTTGTAGTTGGGAGACAAATCCTTTGGATTTCTGGATCTCACAAAAATCAACTACGACTGTCAAATACATAAAATTCACCTCTCAATGTAAACATTTTGTTACAAGTAGATCGAATATACAGGGCCGTTCTTTTAAGGTCACTGAACATTGAGAAAGAAGACAGCCTTTCACAGGTCGTACGTTTTATTTATCTATTATATGTGCATTTTCGAAACAATGATATTGATATTCGATTTTCGCTACTGCCTTTGTGGCTCAGAAGAAGAATAACTTCCATGTTTATCATCCCATTGTACCCAAATTTTCAGAAAATGTCCGCAAATGCCTACTTATTTATTTTATTTATTTACTTTAAGCCAAAAATTAAGACTAATTGTTATATAAAGTTTTTTACAATTTTCGGGGACGGAAGGGGGCGTGGCCAAATTTTTAAACAAACTTGATCTGCGTGCAACAGATTCTAATGCTGTCTCCAAGTTTCGTAACTCTAGCTCTTATAGTCTCTGAGATCTGTTGTTTCACACGGACGGACAGACGGAAATCGACTCGGCTGGTGATGCTGATCAAGAATATATATACTTTATGGGGTCGGAGATGCCTCCTTCTGCCTGGTTCATACATTTTCGGTTGGCACTAACTTATAATACCCTTGTACCCTATGGGTATCAGGTATACAAATTTGAATCATTAAAATTATGGATTCGTCTGGTTATAGCATTTAAAGTTGAAATTGGAAAGTGTGCTAATACCTAAGTGCATCACTGCATATACTTGCCGTACTCACTCACTGAGTGTTAAATTTATAATTAAAAATGTTAAGGTATATTGATATTTAAAAATATAAAGTTCACTTACGACGAATCCGGGAATATGAAAACCTTTATATTGTTCCTATTTTTTAATGGACTTAACCAGTGGTGAAATTCATCAGCCCAATTCATGACCGTACTCTTTGGACAAAGTACTAATATCTTAGAAGTATTTAATTGCTCATAAGACATCACCGTATGCAGCAATGCAATTAACTAGAAGTGCGAAATATATCACCATAAATATATAGTTATCAGTTTTCAAATATGAAATATATTTATTTTACCTGAAGTGTTTTTCCAAGACCCATGCAGTGCGCCAAAATACATCCAGATCCAGAATTCTTATCAGTGTGATCTGTGCCACCATAACAGGAATCGTACATAAATTTAACACCATCTTTTTGATGAGGCTTTAATTGCTTAACTAAATCTCCGTCAACTGTAACAAAAGTGTTGGTGCTTTCAATGTAATCAAGTATTAGATCAGATTTATTCACAATTGGATTACGGTTTTTAAGGGCATTTAAAAGTTCAGTATTTTTCTTTTCCAGTCTTCGAATTCTTTCATTTTCATTTTTTTGTGCTGCTCTTGTTTCAAAAGCCAATTGATCGTTGCGCAGCATTGGTTTGATAAACCTAGATTGTTTTACTTTATGTTCAATATCAGAATCATCACTTTCGGAACTGAGGATGATTGATGACGGGTGTTTCAGTTCAGAATCAGAGGGTAATTTTGAATTTTTAAGGTTACCCATGGTAATAATAGTATCATTTGCTTCTGAGTTACATTTAGATTCAGTTTCGATTTCCTTGATTGCATTGAGGTTTTTATTTAGGTGTGCAGAACTTGAGAGATTGTTATCAGATTTAAAAACATGAAGAAACTTATCTACAATATTGGTCATTATGTCATCTACTTCTGATTCTGAATCTTTTGAATTTCCGTAGTTGCTTTGATTTGAAAGTCCAGAATCACTATTTGAGTCATTTAAGAGTTGATGCTTAATTTGTTCATTGTAGCGTGATAAAAATTCGACCTCGGATATTATATTTTCATTCTGAAAAAAATGATAAGTATGTCACGGGATATTAATAATTCTGTTACTATGAATGTCAACTTAAAATAGTTTTGAATTTAGAATATAACTTACATCAAATATTGGTTCACTTTCATATACATCCATGTCATCTTCCAATCCAGCGACTGATTTAAATTTACTTCTCTCCAATGATTTTTCGTTAACCTTTTCTCTAAACTGAATTTGAGTTTTATGCCGTTTGCGCATGCTTAACACATTTAAATTTATCAATCTAAATTTAAAGAAGTAATTTTTGTGGTTAATACAGTCTATTAAAATATATTAGGGTTATTTAAAAAATTTATGGAGTTTTCCGCTCAAAGTCCGCGTTTTTTAGGTTAGAAGAAACCTGACTTCGGATTCGTGTTTTGCGACTCCGAAAACATAAACTACACTAGGATTGGTAAAAGTAATATCTCATAGATTTTGTGGCGCTCTGTTTATACCCGGTACTAGTGATGTATATTTGGGTCGAAACTTCGATGTTGTTTGCAAAATAATACACCGATGTTGTGTGAAACATCGGCTAGAAACATCGATGCATCGATGTTTTCAACCCATTCCGTTATTTTTCGTAATTCAATTTTTAGAAGCCTATTATTATTGAGATTTTTTGTTATTGAGATTTTTTGATATTTAAATAAAAAGGAATTAAGACTACAAAAATAAACGCTTTCTTAGTTTTTTTCGTTTTTATTTCTGTTTTCTCAATTTTAGTGAAGTGCCTCCAGCAAAAGCTATTCTTTGTTGTTATTCTGTAAGGCCCTGTTTCTACTACAGTTGCTTTTTCCAATTCTGCTTTTTCTCCAAAAAGCAGCTTTTTCCCTGTGTATTAGGTATAGGAATCTAGTGGTGACAAAAATGAGAAAAGGTTGCTTTTTCGTGGTTTTGTTCGATAGTATCGATTATTTCAGTCTTTTTCTGCCTATCGATGTGTGATTTTCCCCAACTATCACCACTAGACAGCTGTTTTTTAAACAAATTAAATTGGCTGGCTTAATAAATATTGAACAAATTCATGATTTTCTCCACGTTTTGTAAACTAATTAGCATTTAATACATATTTCGTTTAGCGGTCTGTGGATTGAACTGGCTATTGCACTTTGGACGATCCTAGCCTCCTCCCAGCCTTTTATCTGCAGCTGCTCGGCTGTAAAACTCTACTTGGGCATTGCAATAGCTTGAAGCTGACACCTTCAGATAGCTGAGCCCTGTGGACAGACGGACGTTGGTGCGCAGCAGTGGCGTCGGCGGCAGTGCGCAGGGATCCTCTCACTTTTCTAAATTCGCTTCATGTTTTTAATGAAAGCGGAGGCGGAGTTTGGTCGGTGGCGGGCGCATACCCAGATTTATCTTTCTCCTCCGGGGCACGACCGCCTCCACTTAGTCCTCCTTTGGCAGGGCCAGGTGATGTGAATTCGGGATCATAAGAGACTTGTTTAAGAAGAGACGGGTTAATGCGTCTGCATCCGAGTTGTGGCTTCAGTCTATGAGATTCCAGTGGACTGAAGTGGTTCCTGCAAGTTCCTCCAGTCAAGCGGCTGCCTGACAGAATTATTGCAAATAGAAAATAATGTCTAGCTCTTTAAATTATAATCCTAGTAAACATTGATTTGAATTTTGAATTGAATTTAATTTTCCGCCAAATCAAAACGTAAACAAAAAATAGCTGTTTCCGTTCACGATAGTGCTAAAAAGCACTTTTTCCTAGTAGAAACACCTTTTCTGCTTTTCGTGATTCTCGTGCGATAGTTGGAAAAAGCAACGTAGTGGAAAAGTACCCTAATACGAGGTGTGTTCAAAAAGTATCGCAAATTTTGTGTTTTTTCTAAAATTATTTATTTATTCATGAATATCTATTTTGTCCCCTTCAAAGTAATCCCCATGAGATATTATACACTTGTGCGGAATTGTGGGGAATACGGTGGCTGCGGCATCATTAGTGTGTTGTTTTTGACCAAAAAGTCGCGCACAAGCAACGATGTGTGAGCAGGGGCGTTATCTTGGTGCAAAAGCCAATTTTTGGCCAAAAGGCTAATCTTTTCGGACTTCTAAGAACATTTTGTAAAACGTTAAACATTGCTTCGGTCCAAGGTAGCTTCTCCGTATGCCACAGTCAACATTCGGAATTCATCCGCGCACTTAATTTCGTTTTTCACACAAAATTTGATAAAGGTATTTTGATCCATTTTTTCGAATTGGTAAAAATCGAAGGCGATCCAAAACACGTGCAAGAAAAGCAGCTGTCAACAATTAAGTGAAGATTCAAAATGGCCGAGCTTGTCGGCATAAGTGAGAGACATGAGTACCAACATAACGCCACAAAAAAATCGAAATTTGAATATACGTAACCCGCGAAAATATAAAATTCGCGATACTTTTTGAACACATCTCGTATACATCTTTTATTGCAAATAACTATATTTATATATATTTTTCACAATATACTTACTTTGGCATTGCAAACACAGGGTAAATTAAAACAAAAACCGCCAATTTGTCCGTGCTGCACTGAAACCAAAAGTTGTGCAATGTTGTGAAACTCGACGCCCGATGTTTTGTTAAACATCGATGCATCGATAACCATCGGCATGACATAAAACATCGGAAAACATCGCCCAAAAATCATCGTTTTTTTACATCACTACCCGGTACCCATAGGGTACAAGGGTATTACATATATGTTAGTGCCAACCGAGAATGTATGTAACAGGCAGAAGGAGGCATCTCCGATCTCATGAAGTATGTGAATTCTTGATCAGCATCACGAGCCGAGTCTATAAATCTGTCCGTCTGCCCGTCCGTCCGTCCGTGTTGATAAACAGATCTCAAAGACTATAAGAGCTATAGCCACCAAATTTGGTGACAGCATTCTGGTCCGTTGCATGCAGCCAAACCCACTTCCGCTCCCGAAAATCATAAAAAATTTCAGAGTAAACAAAAACGCGTTAAGGTAAACCAAGCTGAAAAATTTTTTTTTTCACATTTTTCATCTAATTTGTTTATAAAAACATAACCTAAAAAATCGGGAACTTTAAAATAAAGCATAAAAATCTCACTTCGTGATAATTTTCGAATAAAAAAAAAGGTAATATAAGTTTTTTGCTCATTCATATTTAATTCAAAACACATATCACATAACTTAACACCCAGAATGCTAAATGCTCAACCAAAGTAAGAGTATCGCCACACGCGCAGAAATCTGAACAACATCAAATAGATTACGAGTGTGAGTGCATTAGCACCGATTTCCCAACATATAAAGTTATTGGCCGGAATATTTCCCAATATGTCCCCAATTGAGTTCAGCAGCCACTTGCGCTGAGTTTTCACTTCTTCACTTCCTACTCTACGATCGTGGGAAAGCTTCAACGCTGGGTGACTGAACCCAACACAGTGCGCATTTGGCAACGACAATTATTGCCAAATTACATTGACCAATTAGAATAAGAAACGGTCAACTGCACCGCGGCAGCAGCAATATCAGCATCAGCAATATCAGCGACAGCGACCAATTAGGACCGACCACATCAGCGACAACAGCGATGTTCAACGATAGCAGCAGAGAACGTCAGCAGAGGCAGCAGCAGCGGCAGAAGCGGCAGCAGCAAACCAATGAAGCATAGGTTACATTATTAATCATTAGCATAAGAAAAATCAGTTGTAAAATTGCACTCAATAAAGAAAGTTTATATTTTTTTAATAAAAATATTATCTAAACTTTTAACTCATATCATATTTAATTCAAAACCAAGACAACCAATCAACCAAAACAAGGATACTATTAAAATGGTCTTATTTTGTTATATTTTTCGAATGGAAAAAAAGTATTTTCAGTTTTTTTGCATCTTCACATATTTAACTTGAAATAAACTCGTAATCAAGAAAAATTTAATAAAGTTTTCATATATTTTTCTTTTGTTTATTTTTTGAATAAAATAGAAATTCGTACAGGTAACGTTACCGATTTTTTGTGTAACGTAACCGACTTTACTTTTTTGCCTATGGAAGCATCAAATATATATTTATCTGCAAGTCAAATATGTATATCTGTTCTGTTAACCTTAAACTTCAAAATAATGGAAAGGAAGAAAAAAAAACAGTATTGAAAATAAATAAAATCATTTTTGGGTACTCTACCTCTAACACAACAATTAAGGTGAGACATCTAAGTAGCAAAAAAAAACGGGTTTTCGGAACTCTTCTTTGCCCAAATGGAAGAGCCAATAAAAAAATCTGAAATTTTGTATTATACTAGAAACATGTACTTTACTAGAAATAGTTTTTTTTTGTATCAAAAACAAAATGGCGGACGTATAGCATTTCTCCGTAGGCCCTATTTTCCGTGGCCAGACACATAACTCGAACAAATCTTACCCGATCGATCTGAAATTTTGTCAATAAATCCGAAAAACCTATGATTAGCGGATTGGTTTTCGATATTTTAATTTTTCGCAAATTGGTGCGTGATATAATAAAAATATGTTAAAAAAAAAATCTAACAAAATTGTTTTAGGGTTATATACACTCAGGAAAATGCAAATTTTTGGGATTGTTTTGCTATAATTTTTAACATCTTTGAAAAGGAGTGGGCGGATTATTAGATGTAGATGGGTTGGGCAGAATTAATTTGTGGTATAATTGAACTTTATTCGCCTTCATCGGCTGGTCGAAAACTAGAAACTAACATACATGTCATAAGTAGAAGTTTGGGCCACCAAAGATAATCGCCTGAGAAAACTTCTGTGTCGCACGGAGGTAACTGGCAACCTGCTGGAGTATAATTTGGAGAGTTGCAGGAGTTGGATTGTGCTGATTGAGACGTCGCTCGCTCAATTTGCTCGTTGAGTCGAACTGGACATGACTCGTAAACTGAGTAGCATAGCAGTAGTCATCGTTTGCCTGGAGGATTGGTAAGGTGTCGATCGACCCCCTACTGCTATTCGCTCCGAACAAGCTTTATATGCTTGTTCGACTTTGTCCCATAGGGCTCGGAGGTGATCTCGGCGGACTTGGCATGTGTAGAGCGACGGCGTGGAGTGGCCAGGAGTGTTAACCATCGCCTCGAATTGGCTTAAACGGCCACAACGGCTAAAATTTATGTAAGGCCGCAGTGGTCGCAGTGGGCTTCTCGGTGGGCGGCATTTCGAATTTTATTTATATATGTGTATGTAGGACGGAACACCGGAATGACAGTGTGCGGAATCGAAACACTGGGACGTGTGATTGGAACACTTGAATGTGTGGAATGGAACACTGGAATGTGTGGAATTGACCACTAGGATGTGTAAAATGGAACACTGGAACTTGTGGACTGTAGCACTGGAATGTGTGTAGCGTATATCTATATATTTTTAATTTCGTAATTATCTGAAGCCAATATCAAAACGAAATACAATATTTTTGATGAAAAAACGGTCACACTGTTGCCTTTGGAGATAAGTTTCCCATATTATTTTCTATATTATTTGTATTATTATTTTGTATTATTTGTATTATTTTCTATATCCCCTTATCCGGAAAATAGAAATCATCTGGAGAGAATCCTGTCTTTTAAGCGATTTTAATCGACGATATACAAAAATAGCTAACAGCTGTATGAAAAAACCGCCAAAAACTAGCTAAAATATATATAAAACAGCTATTGGTTTCTGGTTGTAATTATTCGCTAAGTTAGTTCTTCTCTAATTCGGAATTAATTTTTGGATTATGTGTACCGGAGGAAATTATCGGCACTGTATTCGCCGTAATGCACATATGCGTGTGGATGTTTGTGCATTGGCAGTGGATTAATGCAGATAGCCGAGCTAACGAAAAAGAGAAGAGAACGACAGGCGAAAAGAATTGCCAAAAAATCTGTGCATCGACTTTGACGACGCTTATGTATGTATGTAAATGGAAAAATAAATATATATATGTAAGTTAATTGTTTAGATAACACTTTTATTAAAAAAATATAAACTTTCTTTATTGAGTGCAATTTTACAAATGATTTTCCAATGCTTCATTGGTTTGCTGCTGCCGCTTCTGCCGCTGCTGCTGCCTCTGCTGACTTTCTCTACTACCATCGTTGAACATCGCTGTTGTCGCTGATGTGGTCGGTCCTAATTGGTCGCTGTCGCTGATATTGCTGCTGCCGCGGTGCAGTTGACCATTTCTTATTCTAATTGGTCAATGTAATTTGGCAATAATTGTTGTTGCCAAATGCGCTTGGTGTTGGGTTCAGTCACCCAGCGTTAAAGCTTTCCAACGATCGTAGAGTAGCAAGTGAAAACTCAGCGCAAGTGGCTGCTGAACTCAATTGGGGACGTATTGGGAAACATTCCGGCCAATAACTTTATATGTAGGGAAATCGGTGCTAATGCCTTACCCACACTCGTAATCTATTTGTTGTTGTTCAGATTTCAGCGCGTGTGGCGATACTCTTACTTTGGTTGAGCATTTAGCATTCTGGGTGTTAACTTGTATGCTTTTGGCCGCGCAGAATAGCACAGAGGTAAACAAATAAGTATAGCACAGAGGTATAAATAAATAATGGCTTTTTGATCCATTATTGCTTCCGAGTTTTGAGTAAATTTTATCATTGCATTTGTGACATTACTGAGTTGATTTATTTTTTCGTTAATTAGCCGGTTTATAACTACTTGTCTGTTATTATTTTCTAGCTGTTCGTTTATTTTATTTTCTATAACCTCATAATCATGATGATCTGGTGATCCTGCCAGCCACTTCCATGCTGTCCCTATTGCCTCTATTGCTCTTTTTGGTCTTTTTTGTGTTTGTAGTCTGCGTAAGTCGGATTTGATTTGTTTTAGTTCGTACGAAAGATATGGTTGAAGCGGATGAGATGAAATAAGTGATTTAAATGATTCCTCTAAAGTTGAAAATGTCTCTTCGTAGCTGGTCAAGTTTAAAATGTGGATGATTTTAAACGTTCCGTCTTGTTTGGCTGCTTGTCCGGTTTCGAGTGAAATGAGTTGGGAGTTTGAATAGTCAAGGACCGTGGTAATACCCAGGCAGGTTGGTAAAAATAGTCTGAAAAATTATGTTTTAATATTATTTTTGTGGATTATTTTTCCGCTTTGAGTTTTAATGGTGGTGTTTTTATTTTCAGCAACTTTTTCTTTTTTATACCTAGGTGTTAGTTTTGACCCTAATCTTTTATCGATTTTAACGTGTACTATTTCGCCTGGCCTGAAATGTTTTGGTAGATTCTTATTTTTATTGTGGTATTCTAGGTCATAGAGTTGTTTCTTTTGAATTTTCTGCCTAATTTCGTCTCGTTGATTTTCTATATCTTCTGGTGTATTAGGGATTGTGTTTCTAAAACAAATGTCTATAGGCTTTTCTCTTGTTACTGAATGTATTGATTTGTTGTATTCCTGGACCGCTTGGAATAGTAAATCTTCAAATACCATGCTCCCGTTGTCTTTTTTTAAGCTCCTTAAAATTTCGGATAGTGTCGAGTGGAACCTTTCTACTTGTCCATTACTTGTTTATGCGTATGAATTTAGCATGAATTTTATAGCTGCAGAACTTAAAGAACGTTCGTTATTCATTATTATCCATTTCGGCATACCGAAAGCGATAAGCATTTCTCTTAAGGGGTTTTTAATATCTTCAGCTGCCCTTGACTGTAAAATTTTTACTTGAGCGTATTTGGAATATTTGTCGTTACCTGTTAATATGCTGTTTTTTTCTGTTATATAAATATCTACATGGACTATTTCTCCTGGATATTTGGGGATAGGTTTTGGTTGAATTTCGCCTTTTGGCGGATGCCTATCGTACTTAGATTCTTTACAGATCTTGCAGGACTGAACTATTGCTTGAATTTTCTTTTGCGCTTGTGGGAAAAAATAATTCTTAAGTATTTGTATTTTATTTTCTATCGCATCTCTATGGGCTCTCTTGTGTTCTAGGGTTATTAATTCGTTTTGTTGTAATTCGGACGTGACGTCATCTACTTGATTTTGAGTGAACCTTACTTTATATGAACTAAAATATGTGGGATAAATATTTTGTATTTTTCCCATTACCTCTTCGGAAGTAAAAATTCCGTTTATTAATCTGGGGTCTAAACTGCGTGTTAGGATTGCTATTATTTGTTCTTCTGTGTACTCCCTTATTATACCCGGTACCCATAGGGTACAAGGGTATTATAAGTTAGTATGTAACAGGCAGAAGGAGGCGTCTCTGACCCCATAAAGTATATATATTCTTGATCAGCATCACCAGCCGAGTTGATTTAGCCATGTCCGTCTGTCCGTCTGTCCGTCTGTCCGTCTGTCTGTCCGTGTGAAACAACAGATCTCAGAGACTATAAGAGCTAGAGTTACCAAATTTGGTGACAACATTGGAATCTGTTGCACGCAGATCAAGTTTGTTTTAAAATTTGGCCACGCCCACTTCGCCCCCGAATTTCGTAAAAACTTTATATATGCAAAAGTCGTAATTTTTGGAATAAAGTAAATAGATGAAATAAATAAGTAGGCATTTGCGGACGTTTTCTGAAAATTTGAGTAAAATCGGATGATAAACATGGAAGTTATTAAACAATAGTTTCTTTTTTTTCTTGAGCCACAACGGCAGTAGCGAAAAAAAGTGTTGCGTGCTTTCGGGCGCAGTATTAATTCGTAATGAATTTATCTCTTTTAAACTTTGCTCAACATGTTTTTGGCAACATTTGTCTTTATTTGTCAACATTTTGTTTTTTCCATGTCTGTGTGCTATTTAATTTCACGTACTTTGGGTACCGGGTATCTCACAGTCGGTCACACTCGACTGTAGCTTTCTCACTTGTTTTGGTTTGAGCCTATGTCTATTAGGAATTTTAAGATTTTTCCGTTCCCCGTCGTTACTTTAAAGTAAGGTAGTGAGGAACGATTTATTCTAAAAAAAGAGCTCGGACATGTCAATGTATTCTTGTTGTTCGGTATAAATTTGCCAAGTAAATTCTTCTTGAAGTTCGCCTATATTATTCTGTTCTGCCATTTCGTAATATTCCTGCTCTGCACTAGTTGCATCTTCTTGTGTTTCCTGTTGTGTAGTAGTTTCTGTCTCGGTTTGAATATGGAATTGTCTTGACATCTTGCTAGTGTTCTGAATATTAGAAGTGCTAAGAGGTCGTTTCCCAAAATAATCATTGTTCGCCGGCTTATTCATATAGTTAATATGACGCGAACGAATTGATTGATCAAACTCCATAGGTACTGTTTTTTGGTTGCGGTCTCGGGGGCGGTGTCGGAGAAATATAGGGTGTTAATGGTCTTGCTTGGCTTGAATTAGCTTGGTTGTAAAAATTAGGTTGGGTGGTTTGTGTGAAGGGGAATTTCCCGGTTGCGGCTACTACCTGCATCTGTTTGGGATTGTAGTATAAGTGGGGATGAAAATTTTGTTTGGCTCCTACCATTCGGAACGGTTGGTGGGCTCTTGGTGGTAGTGTAGGCGGTTTTCCTGAATAAATGCTTTTGGGTGTTTGGTTGTTTCTAGTGGTCTGATTCTCGAGCAAACAGCATAGGTGTAGTGCATGCCCTAAGTCGTGCGGTTCTTTGATCGCTATCAGTTGAGCTAGATTTCCGTTTAGGCCTCTAAAAAAAGTATCTAAAGCTTTCTCTCTGTACATAGTCGTCTAAGATTGTATGGTCTCCTGTGAAGCATCCAGATTACTAACTTGGTTCAGGATTAAGCAAAGCTGTTAGCAGACTGTTTGATAGAACTCAACTATAGTATTGTTTCCTTGAGCAAGGGCATAAAGCTGGTACTCTAAAGTTTTAAGGTCTCGTTTGTCGGCAAAATGCGATGTTAGGCATTTCATAATAGCTGGCCAGTCAAATGGGGTGTTGTATGATTCTAGCACTGCATCAGCCTGTCCCGTAATTTTATTGCGGACTGCTAAAAGAATGCCGTAATATTTTGAAGAACCGATTCTACCTTCATTGATTTTTAAAACTCATGCTACGCTCTTTTTCCATGTGGAAAATTCAAAATTTTGTGCTAGTTCTCGTCTGATTGTTTGGTCTGTATATTGCGAAAAATCATTATTGGGTTTATTTATTTCCTTCACTAAGCCACTTAATTTGGTTTCTAAGACGCCTTTTATTATTTCTTCGATATCTCTCTCAGTCATGAGCCGCGCGTTTCTAGTTGCGGAAGGGCCTACAAGGTTTCCTAGTAGGTCTGCTAAATCTTGGTCTGGCATTTTAGTTATGTTTTGTGGTCACGATATTTGAACAGTTGATTAAAGGAATGAATTTATATTTTAAAATTTTTTTTTGATAGCTACTTAGAATTCGGGATGAAAATAATTAATTACTTTGTGCTGTAAAAACTATAAAGTTTGATTTAAAACTTAGATTTTGATTTTTAGATTTTAGATTTTTGTTCTGTGTTTTATTAATTTTGAATTTAGATTTTTAATCCTTAAATGATATTTGTTTAAATTTGATAGGTAACAAAAATTTTTTTATAGAAAATTTAGCGATCGATTTAGTTTATTTTAAAAATTCTTTGATTCTTTGTTTATTAATTTAATTTTTTGAAAGTTACTTTTTATGGAATTTGTTTGTCGCTTGACAATTATTGTCTCCTTTTTTGTTTGGAGTATTTGCTTAATTTTATGCTTACAAAATAATCATATCTCGGTGTGCTCTCGTGCCGGTAATCTTGGTGTTTTTCCTTTTTGTCCCGCGTTGCAGCGATTTCTCCAGAATGCGGGTCTACTAGGGCATCTCCTTTACACCTTTCTTTGCACGTTCCCTCCGAACGGGTACTAGAGGGAATCACAGCGATAAAATTTGGATTGGTATGTCCGCCGGGTACAAGTCCTTTTTGTAGGAGTGTCACTTTGTAGCGTTTTCTGGAACGGCATTTTAATTGTGGCACTTCCGGGCTTCGGTGGTCGGGTTCTTTTTTGTACGAATTAGGCAGAATAATTTTTCCGAACCGGCAGGATTTTCTTTACTGCTCTACACGAGACGCGGAACTTGAATCCTTCGCGAACTTTATACCAGGTCCCTGTTCGGGCGCCAGTTAAAAGTTTAGATAATATTTTTATTAAAAAAATATAATCTTTCTTTATTGAGTGCAATTTTACAACTGGGTTTTCGTATGCTAATGATTAATAATGTAACCTATGCTTCATTGGTTTGCTGCTGCCGCTTCTGCCGCTGCTGCTGCCTCTGCTGACGTTCTCTGCTACCATCGTTGAACATCGCTGTTGTCGCTGATGTGGTCGGTCCTAATTGGTCGCTGTCGGTGACATTGCTGCTGCCGCGGTGCAGTTGACCATTTCTTATTCTAATTGGTCAATGTAATTTGGCAATAATTGTTGTTGCCAAATGCGCTTGGTGTTGGGTTCAGTCACCCAGCGTTAAAGCTTTCCAACGATCGTAGAGTAGGAAGTAAAAACTCAGCGCAAGTGGATGCTGAACTCAATTGGGGACATATTGGGAAACATTCCGGCCAATAACTTTATATGTTGGGAAATCGGTGCTAATGCCTTACTCACACTCGTAATCTATTTGTTGTTGTTCAGATTTCAGCGCGTGTGGCGATACTCTTACTTTGGTTGAGCATTAAGCATTCTGGGTGTTAACTTGTATGCTTTTGGCCGTGCAGAATAGCACAGAGGTAAACAAATAAATATAATTCTTAAGCCGTTGTTTTTGTGCCGACTCTAGGAATAGAAGTATACTGTATGTATTTGTTGTAAATTGTAGTGTATGTATCGGAATTTTGTTGCATATTTGAACATACGTATATAATTTTATTGTGTATATTTGGATGTATATGTTTTTTGTTCGTTAAGATTTAATTTAATGTACGTTTGGATGTATATTTTTGAATATATTTGATTTTGTAGTGTAGTGTAGTGGACTGTATGGAAATATTTATGTATTTCGACGTGTGAATATTTATGTATGTACGCTTGGACACGCGCAGGAACACAGTGAACGAGAAACAAATGTATGAGCCGTTTGTGGCGGAACGTTTTTTGAAATTTCGGAACTCTTCATTTTCGCTGCGGCTGAGCGCGTATGTATATTTTTACAGTCACTTTTCTTTTTGTTTGGAAATTATCACTTTGTGCAAAAAAAAAATTGTTTGTCTGTAAAGTCGGTTTACTGACGATAGTTGAACGTGACAACGTCTTCAGAAAATACCGATGGAATGGTAGCATTTTTCAAAAAAAAATTTTAATTTTATTTGTTTAATAGATTTGTATGTATATAAAGAAGGAGGTAATTGGAAATCACAATGAAATTGATTAGATTTATTTGTACGAATAAATACAATTATGTCAATGTTTTTTTTTTACAATTTAATTGTTTTTACAAGTAAAAATGTGCGTTGAGCAATTGTTTTACAACTTTTAAACATGTGTAATATTTAATTTCTTACAATCTGTGTTATTCTGTTGAGAATAGGACGATGATAGGAAAAGTAGGAAATGAAAAGGAGTGTTTCGAGTTTAATGTGTCTTGAAATAGTCAAATCTATGGTGGTGCCTCCTAGTGTTGTTGAGTTATTAACGTCTGATGCACAATCGACATTAAACATGTCTTTCATGAATTTGATAAATGTTTCGTCATTTGTCACATTTGTGTTGAAGTCGCCACAAAGAAGCATTGGTATATCGGTATCAACTTCCATCAACTTTTTTTGATTTTCGATGACGCTGGGTGCGGAAAAGTTGTAAAACCATGTCAAATAAAAGCACAACAAATTTCAGCCCGAAAGGATTAATATTCACTATCCCCGCAACGTCAAAAAAAGTTGATTTTCGATACACTCTAGTAATCATGAAAATTTCGACATTTTCAATGACCGCAACTCGAGCTATAAAATGAGAAACGTAAAATGAGCAGAATTTTTTGTGTAAAACTTTAAAAAATCTTTAAAAAAAAAACGTATCCAAAGAAAAAAAATTAAATCCATTTTCGTGATCTGGGGACTCAACTCTACCAGAATTTCGCATCAACAGGCTTGGAGCATTTTGAGTGTAAACTAGTGTTATCATCGTATTTTTGTGTGTATATACATATATAAAAAAATTCAAATTCAAATCAAAATGTTCATAATACAATGGTTACATATCATATCTTCGTGTTTTCATGTGAAAATCGGCCAGAAAACTGAAAAAACTAAATTGTTGGGATTTTTTGGTATTTTTAAGAGCATTTTTATAGTTAATTTTTCGCATACAAAACATTCGAAGTTTATTCTTTTGTCAACCACATCTTCTTTTTGATATCTATTAAGTACAGAATAAGTTGTTTACGAAGAAAATATAAAGTTATTCATACGAAAACGTGAGGTAAAATCATGACGGAAAAACTGTGTGTTCGCGCTGTGTGTTTGCGAGATTGCCTTTTCAATTATCGAAAAAAACTACTTTGTTAAATTTGGAATGAGGGGTCTTAAATTAAAGCTTCATTATTCCTTCTTAAAACGCAATTTTTTTACTTGAGTATTTCTTTCAAATTCGCGGAGTTTTGCATTTCTTTACATGCAGCCGAGATCCCACTTCTGTTTTTTGTGTGTTCGCGAGGTCATGTTTTTTGCCAATAAAAAATAATACTGATATCCACCAAGGCTACCTTTTGCACCAAGCATAGAGCTAATATATTTACTTAAATATGAAAAGAAAACAAAGAAAAAAAATTATTTTAAAGGTTAGTTTTATAACCGGAAAGCGTACGAACGTGTTCGCGACACTGGGAATAGCCCACATATTGTTTTAATCTGAATTCTTTAAAAACAACGATAATCGGCTAATTGGACCCTATCGTTCCTATGGAAGCTATAAGACATAGTGGTCTGATTTGGATGAAATTTTAAATGTATAGCTAAAACTAAATTTAAAGGACCATATATATAATTTAAGCCCGGTATCTTTAAAAACAACAAAAATCGTTCTTTTCGTTCAATCTTCCCTATGGTAGCTATAAGATACAGTAATGCGATTCCGCCCGTTCCGACATATATACTAATGGGAATAGAAAGAAGACTATCTACAAAGTTTCATTTAGATAGCTCAAAAACTGAGAGACTAGATTGCGTAGAAACGGAGAGATGGATATATATACTTTATGGGGTCGGGGATGCTTCATTCACTGTGTTGCTAACTTCTGACTTAAATTATAATACCCTGCAAGAGTATAAAAACTCACCTTTCAATTTCTTTATCAGTGTCGTTGTCCGTCAAACGAGAATCGTTGTGTTTATCGAGCCCGTCAAATTCATTGCTAGGTGCCTCACCAATTATATCCAGTTTTATATAGTTGGAAAGATCAATATCGTCAGAAAAATGTTGATGCAGATTTTTAAAATCACTGAATTGGCTTACATGCGTCTTTAAGCACGAGCCCATACTATTCTCACTAGATGACTCTGTTTTCATTTCGTCACAGCTACTTTTGAAATCAATATCTGTATGCGAAGATTCAGATGTTCCCAAAAGAAGATTAATGTTGGCTTTAAAATTGTTTCGATGTTTATTCGTTGAATTTTTAGAATTGATATCTTTCGATTCATTAATTAACACACTTCCAACATAAGCTATTTCTTTGAATTTGTTTAGTTTTTCACATATAAAAACTTTCAATTCATCTTCAGTTTTCAACGCAAAGGTCCTACATTCATAGTAGAGTTGTTTCGCAAAGTTCATTGTGCTTATTAATAAAGGGTTTAAAGCAATTTGATTTTCGAAGTCATTATACATATTTGTAAGATAATGGTCATTTAGATTGAGTTCTAAAGGCTCTGACAAATTATCCATCATATCTTCTATTATCTGTTCTTTAAAGATACTGTTGGTGGATATTGTTTGATGTCGGTTTAGTCGTGTATTTTGTGTCTCCTTATACTCTATCCTGAAAAGGTTCACGTTATTTATGGTATTCTCAATAAAGTTCCATATATGTCTTGGAATCACATTTCCCGTTGAGCTCCCAGGTATAATTATATTAAGAAGAATGTCCCGAATCATTTTTATAGTAGGCTGATATATATTAACCTCTTGTGAAGTATAGTTATGATCGCTCAGAGCATATGCAAATCCTTGGTCACATCTTTTATAATTTTTATATTCCTTTGGAAATAGATCTTCACCTGAAATCCCCAATAAGTCATCAATACTAATATTATTATCAGGGCACGTATCTATTTCAATATAGTTTGTATCCTCATTTGGAAAATTTGCGTAAGCAGTCTCTATAATCTGTTCTTGCTCAATAGTAATATCGCTATTTATAAGCATATTAAAATGATTCGTCTCAACGCAGGAGACCTCTGTCGAGTCCTTTTGTCCTTTTTGAAAATGCGATAATTTCTCCATTTCGAACTGTAAAAAAATTAGTAAAATAAATTATTATTTTTTATAATCACTTAATGATTTTTGATGTGTTACAAAGAAAGTGTAACATGAAAACTAACAAAATTATCGGACGTGTTTTCGTAGCCCCACCTATATATTTTTCTATTATACCTATTTCTACCTATACGGTTAATGTCCGACTTGACGTTTCGTCGGTAAACCTGTGGTCTTCATCGATACTGTAATATTCATGAGTGTCTTGTCGGCAGCTCAGAAGGTCATCAGAATACGACTAGCCAAATAGTCTGCGGACTGGTTCTTGACCCATTCCATGCTCATATTAAAACAGGAAACAAAACTAACTTTGCAAAGACTAAGTTTAGATATAATAATGCAAATAAAATAAAAGGATAATAGTCCGATATCTTTAAGAACCAAAATCAGATAATTTGCCCCGATCGTTCTTCAGGTATCTAAGGCATCACCCGATTTGTGTGAAATTTTAAGTGTAGGCTATATTTCAAGGACAATATATTTACATTTATTTCAAAATCTTTAAAAACCACGAGCATCGGCAAATTCGCTGTTCATCCGACTTCTCTATTTAAACTAATTGGCGCTCAACTAGTGGTAACTAATTACCCTACCGGATAAAACAAAACCAACTCAGAAGTTTAAAAGTGACGACGGCGCGGGAAAAACGCAGCTGCGAAAACATTTATTTTACACATAATTAACAAAACATGTAAGTGGGCCCTTCGTATTATGTAATTCGGATCACTGTAAAATCTCAGGAAAAACAAGCATTAAATTCTGTCCCTGTAACAACAAAGTGAAAAATCCAAAATATATAAATAGACGAGTGTGAAGTGAGTTTTTTTTAAAAAAAGAACCTCAGTATTTAATTTAACGTCCACAGTTAGAATATTTTTTATTATGTCCGGTGGAGGAAATTTACCCAATAACTCCAGTAAACATTTTATGTGTTTATGTTTTATTACAAAGAAAACTATTTATTTTAGTGTGATTTGTAAGAAATATAAAAAACATAATTATCAATGAGAAATTAATTAACACAATAATAATAATAATTAGTTAAAATTATGCCCCATAATTTTTCTTTCTGTGTAACGGCGCATCGGTATTTCGCTTGCCATTTCAGTGATTTTTGTTTCACTGTGTATATATAATTTTATGCAGCGGTCGCACATTCTGTCACCCTGCAGACATTGTTGGTGTTTTTATTGTCCCGCATATTGGAAGGAAATACGACCCCCACAGTCTTTCGACTTTGTCTTTGTTTGTGCAGTGCTTTGCTTACGCGCACGGATTTCTGTGTTGTTAAATTCAGCTGCCCATGAATGCTCCGTTTCTCCAATATAGGAACAAGAAACAATACTCAAGCGACTCAGAGTCCGAGAGTAAAAGGCAAGTCCAGACCTCAACCCCAATACACAGGCCCCCCGTCCCCCTTACAAACATCATGGATCCCGAGCAGCTTAGGTCCGTTATACAGGCCGCAGTTAGTAATGCCCTTACAGAACAGGCCGCTCAAAACCACCTGAGAGAGCAAGGGTAAATGCTTGCCCGAATCGGCAGGCGGCCACGGCCGCTTACCACATATTCAGACGGTATGATGGTAGCTCGCGCCACTACCAGGCGGTTATTATCATTAGAAACAAGATTAGGGGCCCCGCGAACGCCGTGCTGACCTCATTGGGCACGGTACTGAATTTCGACGCGATAATAAGTCGTCTCGACTTCACGTTCAGTGACAAGCGACCAATGCATGTCATTGAACAGGAATTGGGTACCCTAAGAGAGGGTGGCATGATCCTTCTACAGTATTCTGATGAGGTTGAGAAAAAACTCACCTTATTGACGAATAAAGTCAATATGTCATTCGACCAGCCAATGGCAACAACTTTGTGTGACAAATTCTGCGAGGACGACGTACGGGTGTTCATTTCAAGCCTCAAACGCAGCCTCACAGATGTGCTCTTCTCGGCAAAGCCGAAAGACATGCCATCAGCTTTGGCCCTGGCACAAGAGGTGGAATCGAACCACGAAAGATATATTTTCGCAATAACGTTTGCAAAAAGCCAGGAGGACAAAGATCGTCGGCAAAATACAAAGCCACAAGATCGTCAACAAGACAAGACCTTCCCGCAGGCAAATCAGCAGTATGGTGCCGGTAAAAACCCGCACTTTAGCAAACCGCATAGGGCCCAATTACATTCTGCGCCGCAAAAAAATACTCAGGATCCAATGGAGATTGACCCATCCCTTTCTAAGTTCATACAACCGACCCAAGCACAGGCTTACCAAAACGGGAAGACGACTACGTCCGGCCGTTCAGGCCCCATTAAAAGACAAAGAGTTAATCACGTCGCTCAGAGCACAGATCAGGCCGGGAAAACATACGCAACCGCAGCCTCCAGTGCAGCGGCCAAAATTGATGATGACGCCATCTCAGAGTATGACTCAGATGTAATACATTTTTTAGGGGAAGATCCCTGCTGCCCGTCATCAGACGAAGAGTAGCAGGGACTGACATGAGATTCGTTATCGACACGGGCGCGTCAAAAAATTTCATCCGACCTCACAAAGGATTGAAAGGCGTTCGCCCAGTAGATTCCCTATTCACCATTCACTCAATTCATGGGGTTACAACTATCACAAATAAATGCTCCGTCTTATTATTCAATTTTAAGGCTACCTTCTTCATACTACCATATTTGACTACCTTTGATGGAATAATCGGCGTTGACATATTAAAACAGGCAGGGGCGTCACTCTGCCTAGCTTCCGGCCATCTAAAATGGGGCACCGAAGTAGAGGAGATTGATTTCCACACGTGCGCTGATGTAAACTCCACCAATGTTAATTGCTCAAATGCACCACCATTGGCAAAAAACGCGTTTTTAGAAATGCTAAAGGCCAGGAAAAAGGCTTTTGCAGACCCTAATGAGGCTTTACCTTACAATACGTCGGTGGTAGCTACCATCAGAACGGTCAGTGAGGAGCCCATATACGCGAAACTATACCCGTACCCATTGGGATCAGCGGATTTCGTCAACAAAGAGATTCAAGATCTGCTTAAAAACGGGATAATTCAGAAGTCGGTATCCCCTTACAACAATCCGATATGGGTTGTGGATAAGAAAGGGACCGATGAGCTTGGGAACCGTAAAATGCGACTAGCTATTGACCTTCGCAAATTAAACCGTGCCCGACAAATATCCCATGCCAAATATTTCCATGATATTAGGCAACCTAGGTAATGCGAAATATTTCTCAACGCTGGACCTCAAGTCTGGCTATCACCAAATCATACTCGCAGAACGCGACAGGGAAAAAACTTCTTTCTCAGTAAATGGGGGGGAACACGAATTCCGCAGACTACCGTTCGGCCTCAAAAATGAAGGCAGCATTTTTCAGAGGACCATCGACGACATTCTACGGGAACAGATCGGTAAGTTCTGCTATGTTTACGTTGACCACGTAATCATATTTTCGGAAGATGAAAACTCTCACATCAAGCACGTAGATTGGGTTCTTAAGAGCCTGTACGATGCGAACATGAGAGTATCGGTAGAAAAATCTAGCTTTTTTAAGAAAAGTGAGAGTTTCCTTGGGTTTATAGTCCCAACCCAAAAATGTTTTTGAGGTACGATTATTTCTAGGCCTAGCCAGCTACTACCGATGTTTCATTAAGGACTTCGCAGCAATAGCGAAGCCTGTATCCGACATCTTGAAAGGGGAAAACGAAACAGTTAGCAGACACAGGTCACGAAACATTCCGGTTCAGTTCTCTGAAGCGCAACAACAAGCGATCCAGAAACTACGCAATATCTTGGCATCCGATGACGTGATGCTAAGATACCCCGACTACAAGAAGGCATTTGATCTAACGACAGATGCCTCGGCCTATGGCATGTGCTATGAAGCACAGGGAGGTTAACTACGCCACCAACGAAAGGGAACTGTTAGCCATAATTTGGGTGCTGGCCAAGCTGCGGCACTATTTATACGCCGTCAAAGATATAAATATCTTCACCGACCACCAGCCATTAACTTTTGCAGTATCGGAATCCAATCCAAATGCAAAAATTAAAAGGTGGAAGGCGCGCATTGACGAGTACGGAGCTCGTATTTATTACAAACCCGGTAAAGAAAATCTTGTTGCCGATGCACTTTCCCGGCAGCAAATTAACGTCACGGAGGAACAAGAAGCTGAATCGTGCGCTGCAACTATACACAGTGAACTCTCCTGACCCACACAATTTGAAACAACGGATAAGCCGTTGAACTGCTTCCAGAATCAGATATTTCTGGAGGAGGCACGTTTTCCGTTAAAACCTTTGTCCTCTTAGGAAACAATGCATGCGATTAACTTCTCCTGCAAGGAGTCATTACTTGATGAACTTGCAGACATAATCGTTCCTAAAGGCGTAATCGCCATACATTGCGATTTGCACACGCTGACAATGGTACAGGACGAACTAGTTCGCCAATTTCCAGCCACAAAATGTTGGCATTGCAAAAAATCGCCTGACCGAGACGAGAGACGAGAAATCCTCACCGTCGACACAACAGGGCTCACAGGTCGGCCCAGGAAAATGTAAAGCAGGTTCTCGCCGAATATTATTTTCCTAAAATGACAAACTAGCCAACGAAAACGTCCAAAATTGCAAGAACTGTGCAAGGGCTAAAAACGATAGACATCCAAAGAAACAGGAAATCGGCGAGTCACCGATCCCCTCCTGTGCAGGGGAACAGAAAGTATTTCCTGACGTGCATCGACAAGTTCTCAAAGTTCGCAGTCATGCAACCTATTCACTCTATAACGATTGAGGACCTCAAACCGGCCCTGTTCAAATTAATGAACTATTTCCCAAGGGCCAAAACGATCTATTGCGACAATGAACCGTCATTGAATTCGCATACGATCTCGGCCATGCTGACTAACCACTTTGGAGTTAGCATGGCAAATGCACCACCCTTACACAGCGTATCTAACGGACAGGTAGAACGCTTTCACAGCACTCTACTGGAACTTGCTAGATGCATAACCGACACCATGGAGGTAATTTTATTAGCCACTACCAAGTACAACAAATCAATTCATACGGTCATTGACAAAAGACCAGCTGATGTTGTGCAGGCGGACTCGGACGACTTACAAATAGAAATCCAGAAAAAAATAAAGTGCCCAGAACGCGCTAAGAAACAGGGAAAACGCGACTCGGCAGAATAGGGTCTTCAAAGCTGGTGAAAAAGTATTGGTAAAATCCAACAGAAGGCTAATAAATAAACTCAGACCCTTGTGCGAGGAGAGAGCTGTAGAAGCGGACCTGGGGACCACGGTCCTCTTTAAGGGGAGAAAGGTCCACAAGGACAACCTCAAATGATACAATCAGCAATTTCCTTTCTTATTCATTTTTATTACTCTTTTAAGCCACTTGGCGCAAATTCTTACTACCTATAAGTTTCATTGCCACTGGCATACTTTATGGTTTAAGTTTTTTTTATTGGTGGGGGGATACCTCTCTGTGAGCAAATATCTAAATTTCAATTCCACAGGTTCGGACTCATACTTCATCTTTTCCTATCCTTGGCGTAGCCTCACATTACTGATTATTCGCAGGCCAGGTATATTCCCATCGTTGATGGTCAAATCCTAGTGTGGGAGGAGTTTGCGTTCGTCACTCATACAGCGAATCTCTCAGAATATGAGCGCGTGGTGGAAGAAACAAACAATATGATAGACATGTTTCCACTATCCCATATGAAGAAGCTTCTAGGCGTAGATACCGCCCACCTCCAGGACTTGTTGGAGTCGTTGGGCATTAATCATAGAGTGGCTAGGAATGTAGATTTCTTAGGATCAATGCTAAAGGTCGTAGCAGGAACACCGGACGCCGGCGATTTAGAAAAAATCAGATTTACCGAAATGAAATTAGTGGAGTCAAGTAATAGACAAATTCAAATAAACGCTAAGATTCAAAATCAAATTAATTAACTAACCTCAACCGTAAATCAAATTCAGAGATCGGCCAAAAAATCAAAAATAGACACTTATATGAGACACTACTTGCTAGAAACAGAATGTTGATGATAGAATTACCGAATTTAATGCTTGCAATAACCAATACTAATATTGATAGTCCGAATGTTTTAAATCACGAAGACTTAAAATCAGGTTGGGTTGAGGAACCCACCAACACTCCCATAGGGGATCTTTTGTCTGTTTCGTCCGTAAAAATGTAGCAATCTGTTAACTTAATCATAAAATTTCCTAAAGTAAAATTAGCGTGTAAAAAGTTAACCGTTTTTCCAGTCACCCATAGTGAGACAATGCTACAAATAATAGACAACGTTATAACGGAATGTGGCGGAGAAATTCACGCCATTAAAAACTGCTCCGTATCACCGGGAGCCACATTCTGCCGTTTGGCGTCAGAGAGTTCATGCGCCAAAGAACTGCATGCAGGTGGGGTGGCGCATTGCCGAACACAACAGAGCGACCTGCACCCAATCACAAACGTGACGAAGGGATCGTAATCATCAACGACAGGTCAGCCAAGGTTCGAGTGGACAATGGGACAGAAGTCTGAATACATGGCACACACCTCATCACCTTTGACAAACAGGCCATGATAAATGAAACCCTATTTATCAACCACGCTAACGCCCAGAAGAGAACTCCAGGGGCAGCAAGCTCCCCCCTATTGAACGTCACGGGCAACCAAGATGTTCTCAGCCTCCCGTACCTTCACCAATTGAGTGAACGAAATTTTGAGTTTATCAAGGAGTTCAGAGATGAGATCGACGGCAACCAAACGCATCTTGCAGCAATTATTGCAGGAGCAATATGCTGCGCGCTCATCTGCGCTGTCACTTACCAGCGGTTTAATAAAACGAAAAGATCCGCGATCCAAATAAGAGAAGTGATTGCAGATTTAGGATCGGCCGAGGGCGGCCTTAACTTAGAAGGGGGAGTAGTTAACTGTGGTCAGCCAAACCAAAGTCGTTGACCATAGTTTGCGTAAACAACACCGCTCCGGCCAAATTGCTAACCAAGCAATGAGCCGGATGCTCGGGCGCAGACGGCAAACACAGCATGTTTGCGTGGCCGCTGCGATCCTCTGTTAGCTTTAAGTCAATTCCTTAAGTTCAGTTCTGATTTGACATTCAAAGAATAAAGAGCAACTGCTCATATAAACTTAACTCCGGCAATCTTTCGTTAATACCTTATTACTGATAAGCTGTCTGAATCCCTATGCCAGCAGTTAAAGAAGGGCAGTTACCCTTCCAACGTAAACTTCCTAATTTACTTTTGGGAGCTCTTCGGCCAGCCGGCCAGCAGCCAGCAGTGGGCCTGTTATCTTCAACTACGAGGGACCATCAGAGAAGACAAGAGAAGCCGCCAGTTGTCGACGACAAATTCGCTGTTTATCCGACTTCTCTATTTAAACTAATTTAAATATACTTTTATGTGGTATTTAATTTTTTCGCCATTTTTTTTTTGTATAATTTTTTATGAATGTTCAACATCTTAAGAATATAAAGTCAAAATTTGACATCAATTGGAGCAAAAATAACGAAGTAATAGGTAGTTGAACAGAGGTCATTCTATGTTCGATGTATAGGCAGCCAAAACCTTAAGGCGCTCACCTGAAAAATGTCATTTTCAAAGTCGGTGTACACGATTACTCAAAATCTACTTGACCAATCGTTATGAAATTTTGCACACAGAATTTGCAACTAATTTTGTAGCTGTCACTGGCGGGGTTTTTTTAATTTTATTTGGAATTATTTTTTTATGTAACAATTAAACTTTTTTTTTAGTCAAAAGTTGTATTTTTGACTTCAAACAGGAATTGATAAAAAATAAAAAAAAATAAAAAAACAAAAACTCCACGGCGATACCTCGGGACAATTAACCCTTAACTAACGCATTTTCTTTTTTTTATATTGGACGATTCTGTGGACAGTTAGGACGTACACCGCAAATCAACTTTTTTCCAATAATAGCTTTATACTTTTTTGGCTCGCCTGGTTCGCCTACGATCTAACGCTTATATTGCCAAAAAACTGTCTATCGCCAAGTAGAAAAAATAATGTTCGCCAAAGGCACTTCTGTTTATACCCGGTTGTCTGGTTGACCAATTAATCGAATCGGAGTCCCAATTCACTTTATTTTCCTTCGTCGGCGGTCACCAAATGTGCGAACTAACATTAGTTCAGAATGCTGAAATGGTTTTTTGTTACGTGCCTCAAGTACAATACCAGTGGCAAAAGTCGCCGCAATAAGTCCAACACAAAATGGGCTACGGAGAAGTGAATACGTCAAGAGTTCTTTTCGTACTGATTATATTGGGCTTGACTTGGGGTTTATATACATTTTCTTGGATCAAAGGCTATTTACTTAGGTCTACTTTGGTTTACATTTAGCAGATACATGGTTTAGGGCCGGTTCCTACCCTGTCTGTTAAATTTTTGAGGCCAGATAAAGTTCCGGCTTAGAAAATTATATTTCCTATCGTATAAACGTGAGAGCTAACTTTAGCCGAGACCCAGACTCCCTGTAAAATATTTTCCGGGCCGGAAAACTTACTTATTTCCCATAACCGATAACAATAAAAAGAGACGGACATCTGTTTTGAATGCTTGCGTTCGTTCGAATGATTCTACCTATCATTTCGGCGATGGCTAAAATAGAAAGAGAAGTTGACACTCCTTCACCAGTGCTGATACCTTTCCCGCTTCTCTGCAGAAAACTCTGGTCTGTTTTTCTTCTTTTGAAAAATTTTTGAAGGGCAGGAAATCAAATTGTTTTTATCTAGTGACTAATTTTTCCGGACAGGTAGTTGTCAGGAAGTTTAACAGGCAGGGTAGGAACCGTCCGTTAGCCTATCAAACATTAACAGCTGGATACAGATATGTGAACTACTTAGATAAAAATTGAAGTGTTACGTTATTGTATTGTATGTCTTTTAAATTAATAAGCAAGCTCAAACCGTTTTGCCAAAACAAATTTTTGAAATTGGCTCGTTTTGCACCGAATTAACCCTAACCTCCCAGTAAGTATATATATTCCTGATCAGCGTCACCATAAGAGTCGATTTAGCCATGTCCGTCTGTCTGTCCGTGAGAAGCAACAGATCTTAGAGACTATAAGAGCTAGAGTTACCAAATTTGGTGACAACATACGAATCTTTTGAACGCAGATCAAGAATGTTTTAAAGCCCACTTCCGCCCTCGAAAATCATAAAAAGCGTTATTTTAGCTATGGTCGTTATTTTCGGCTCAAATATAAATAAATTTCAGTAAAATCGGATGATAAACATAGGAGATATTAGCAATAAGGTTAGAATTTGAACCACGTTCCACGTTTAACACTGTGAAAAATAATCGCACTAACATGTTCACGGCTTAACTCCATGATTTTGCCTACATGAACTTTAAAAGTCACTGTAAACAACAAAAATGTTACTAGACCTTTAAACTGTTATGAGTAAGTTTATGTTAAAAAATACCAAACTGTTCAATGAAAACATTACATTACCTGGCCACACACAGCCCACGTAAGGTTCCTATTTCTTTAAACATAATTGATTCTTTTTTATCTTCTTATTTCCTTGCAGGTTAATATTATTTTGTCCAGATTTTTTTTTTGCAACGCAGTGAACAAATCATCTCCTACCCCATAAAGTATATATATTCTTGATCAGCACCACCAGCCGAGTCGAGCCTGTCCGTTGCTATGCAAACTAGTCTCTCAGTTTTTGAGCTATCTAAATGAAACTTTGCATATAGTGTTCTTTCTATTGCAGTTAATATATATGTCGGAACGGTTGGAATCGGACCGTTATATCTTATAGCTGCCACAGGAATGATCGAAAAATTAATGGCCAAAAATTTAACTTCTCTGTTTTTCAACGTATTTTTATAAATTTCGAGATGTAGCTGTTTTTTACGCTTCTAGAATTACGGTTTTAATTTCATTAAGATCGGATTGAATTATATAAAAATGTTAAATTCTTCATGTAAAAAGTAAAATGTGTAGGTTATGTTATCAAAATGTACAAACTTTGATATATTTTTTTTTTCTTGGACTTTGATGATGCACTACGGTCAGTACACTCAAGTGGCCCTTTAAAACCAAGCCCGTGCTTGTTAGGGTTAGGTGTTAATAGGCGCGAAAGAAAAGTATAGGTAAAAAGAATGAGAGGAAATATAAACTACTATCAGGCAGCTCGATTGCTATCTTGCATGTGTACTAAGTGGGTTAAGATTAATGTTTTTAGTTTAGGAAGGCTATCTACATAATACTCTAAAGGGTTCATGTATTTCATACGATGTTCTGCAGTGGTGCAAAACTAAAGGCAGGTAGGATCTTGTGGTTCTACATGGTTCGTGGAAATTCAACTGACCCAATAGATCGCTGCTTTCCACGTCACCACGGATCAGATTATACATAAAGACAATGCCTAACATCGTTCTACGGTTTGCTAAGGAAGGTAGGTTTATCAGGAGAAGTCTACTAGAATAAGAGGGCAACCTAAGGTTTGCATCCCAGTTTAAGCCACGAAGAGCGAAAAGTAAAAAGTTCTTTTGAACTGACTCAATGCGTTTGCTGTGAACGTCCCACTGGGGACTCCAAACGCAAGATCCATATTCTAAAACAGGACGAACTAACGAAGTGTACAAATTCTTCGTGACGTTGCGGTCATCGATTTCCTTCGACCACCGTTTAATAAATCCAAGCACACCCCTGTCTTCATTCACAATGCACGAAATATGATCAATAAACTCCAGTTTAGGATCAAGGCGGATACCCAAATCGTCAACTAGAGTGAGTCCTTTCCAAAGAGCAGCAGTTCAGCATATAAGTCGCAAGCATGTGAGAGACACGTGAGAATGTCATCAGCTTGCATTTAGAGCCATTTAGGTTTAATAGGTTTGCATTGCACCATGTTTGAAAGTTATTAAGATCTGTTTGTAAATCCGACTGGCAAGCGCTGTCCTTGTATTGCACACAAAGTTTAACGTCGTCAGCGTACATGAGTACTCTGGAGTTAGTCAAGACTTTGGGCAGGTCGTTAATAAATAAAGTAAAAAGTAAGGGACCCAAGTGGCTCCCTTGCGGGACACCAGAGGTCACCCGGAGAACATTCGACAAGTTGTTTTTCAATAGAACCTTTTGCGTCCTACCATTCAGATAACTTGAGATCCACCTAAGAAGATCGACAGGAAAACCCATTAAGTCGAGTTTCCTAACACGAAGGGAGTGATTAACGGAGTCAAATGCTTTACTGAAATCAGTATAGATCACATCTGTCTGCAAATGTTGTGGAAAGCCCCTTATAATGAAAGAAGTGAGCTCCAGAAGGTTAGTTGTCGTTGATCTTCGTTTAATAAATCCATGTTGGCATGGAAAAATTACTGATCTACACAGGTGCTGCAAATGGGGAGTAATTACGTTTTCGAAAAGTTTTGGGATGGCTGACAACTTAGAGATTCCTCTGTAGTTGTTAGCATCCACTTCTGGTATTCCGTCGGGACCTGGCAAAAAAACCGGCTTGACACGTTGAAGATCCAAAAGAAGGGAGCTTTCGTTTAAGCTAGGACTGAAGATTAGGTTTGATTTGGGCATGCTATAAGAATAGGTTTGGTTTGAATCGGATGACGGAGAACTTATTCTCCGTTTGAAAAAACTGATCAAAAAGATCGGCGATTGCCTGATCATTGTTTGCTGTCGTTTTTTCAAATGAAAGCGAGGAAGGATTTGTAATAGGCTTACGTTTAGTGTTGACAAAATTATAAAACTGTTTTGGGTCCTGCGCAAACTGAACCCTACAACGAGTCAAATAGTTTTTATAACACTGCGCGTTAAGCACGGTAAACTTTGACCGAGCCGCTAAATAGCGAGAATGAACATCTTGAGAACCGTTACGTTTAAATTTAGAATAAAGATTGGACTTGACATTTTTGAGGCCAGTCAACTCTTTACTAAACCAGGGAGGCTTGAGATTGACGGATAGTTTAACGGAACACATTCGGACCAATCAAATTCAGATATGAAATTATTCAGCCGTCGAAAATCCGCCTTACGAAAGCAGTGGACTTTCTTATCTGGCTGATCAGACTTATTCTCCATAGGTAGGTATGGTTGTTGAAATGTTGGAAAATACTGAGCTTCCACGCGCACACTGGGACTCCCCCCACTCCGTTTTATAAAGAAAATATCAGAAAATATTAACCCCGAAGAGCCGAATTCGTACGACATTAGCGACTTTTCGAAATCAGAAGTGGGACCTGACTCCCGGCTTCAGTTCTTCCAGAGCAGTATCGCGTCTTATTGGAACAGCTAAACCAGAACTTTTAGCAAAACCGTTGCAGTCGTCGTATGCAAAATGGTGGCTTCGTGTTGCCAAAATTGAACTCCGACATCGCTGGAGCTGCTATGCAATGGTCCGCCACCATGTGGACGAGAAACCATGCATTAATTTTGGCCTTAACATTGTCTCTAGAAGGAAGTGCGTCACAATAGCTTTCGCAGGTCTGTAACCCTGGCATCACTGCAATTTTAAATTTGCTAAACACCCATCCAAGTGCTGGAGAGTCTTGCCGTGTAGTTTGTAATTTATTTGAGTTTTAGCCCAGAACTACAAGTATAATCTTATGATTATTGCACTGGTCACAATGATTAAAACATGTTGTATTATCTTAAAGATACTTATACTAACATTGTTATTTTGATGTATAATTAGAATATATTTTGATTATTTTTGTTAGTATGATTTAACATTTTAAATATTCTTTAATTTTAATATAAAAGAACGTTGAGCTCCAATTGTTTTGAGATGGTGTGGTAAATTGTTCCATAACCTAATAGCATTAATGAAAAATTGTGTTTTAGAGCAAAGAGTTTGTATCCGAGGGCATACAAAGTTTTTAATTTATTGTACAAGTAAATAGGCTCTTGGGTTTTAATACTTCTTTATGAAGTATACTATTGCCGAAGTATACTATAACGGGCATGGAGTGCATGTTAGAGTTTGTGGCTGTTCGAATTAAGGTTCACGATTATTTTGTATAAGTCTCATGCTCGTATATTTTTACACCTTGGTCTGAAAATAACATATACCTACAGCATTTAGCTCTAATTCAGGGTATTCACTCAACCATTGGCGATAATGACCATCTTATTGTTATGGGTGATTTCAATTTGCCTGCCATTTCTTGGCTGCCCTCAGCTGACTCGAACATTTTTGTTCCCACTGTACCCCATGATCTGGTACATGGTCTAATTGACCTTTCATTAGGACAATTGAATGCTGTGAGGAACTGCTCTGGTAACATCTTAGATCTTATTTTGCCTCCGAGTTTGCAAATGCCTACGTCTCTAGAATTGACCAGCCCCGAAGACGCGTATCACCCCACACTTGAGATCCTTTTAGAAGCCTCAGCTCCGTTATTGCCTTGTCCTGAAGTCGAGCCAGCAACTTTTCGTTGCTTTCGCAAAGCCAATTTCACTGAAATGAATGCTTATTTATCCTCTGTGGACTGGTCCTTTATGGATTTACCTGAAAGCCCATCTAGCATTGTAGAACGGTTCTACCTTATACTGGAATCGGTTTTCGAGATGTATGTGCCTTCATTTTCCTCATCCACCGTTTCTCATAAGCCCCTGGTTCTCTCGTAGACTCTCCTATCTAAAAAACTACAAGTCCAGGCTTTTTAAGAAATATAAGAGAACTGGGCTGCAAGCTGACCACTCAAATTATTTAACTGCTCGTGTAAATTTTTTAACCCACAATTCCGAATGCTACAAAAATTACCTGATTCGTTGTAAAAATGAGTTCCAGGATAACCCTAAGCAGTTCTATGCGTTCGTTATTTCCATCTTGTTTTCATTTTAATTCTATTGTCGCCTCCAAGGAGTCCGATATTGCAAATTTATTTGCAAACTTCTTCCAATCTACATACTCATCTGTACGTTTCGACACAAACTCATCCTATCTTTATTATCTTCCACACTCAAATTCTATTTTTATGCCACTGATTAGTGAAGATGATGTCCTTCGAAATCTTCTGACTATTAAGTCTTCCTTCTCCTCTGGTCCAGATCTGGTACCAAGCTGCGTCCAAAAACATTGTGCTAAAGCTTTGAGTAAGCCACTGTCAAAACTTTTTCAAATATCACTTCAGAATTCGGTTTTTCCTGACGTTTGGAAGGAATCTTTTATCATTCCGCTTCATAAAAAGGGAAGTAAAGCTAACATTGAAAACTACAGAGGGATAGCAAAACTTAGCGCGATTCCCAAGTTATTCGAGTTATTAATTACTGCTCAGCTACAGCACCAATGCAGCTCGATAATGTCCTCCTCGCAGCACGGCTTTATGAAACATAGATCAACGTCTACCAACCTTCTTGAGTTTGTTGCAGTTATAAGAAACGCTTTTAAAACTAATGCTCAAACTGATGTCATTTTAACAGACTTTAGTAAGGCTTTCGACTCCGTGAACCAAGTGGATTTCGACTTATTTAACTAACAGAACGCAGAGGGTAGCCTTCAAGAGTTATTACTCAAACCTTGTCTTTGTGACTACTGGTGTTCCTCAAGGGAGCCATCTTGGACCTCTGCTGTTTGGTCTCTTCAGGTAGTTCACCATTCACACGTGATGATGTATGCGGATGACGTAAAACTTTGTTGGCCACTTACAAAGTCTGACTCCCATACACTCTTACAATCAGACTTGAATAACCTGCAGTCTTGGTGCGTCCAGAATTTGCTGTTCCTGAACAACTCTAAGTGTAGCTGCATGTCCTTTTATAGAAGAAACCTTTTCCTGGCAAATTATTTTATAGGGTCGTGTGAGCTAGATCGCATCTATTCGGTGACAGATCTCGGAGTTTTATTTAACCACAGCCTTAACTTCTCCGATCACATTTGCATCATTGTAATGAAAGAAAAAGGAGTCCTCGCCTTTGTCAAGCGATGGTCTAAGGAGTTTGAGGATCCTTACACAACTAAGCTCTTGTATATTTCACTGGTTCGCCCGATTCTTGAATATTGCTCGTGTGTATGGTCGCCTCAATACGCAAAATATCAGGACCTTATCGAATCGGTACAGAAGCAGTTCCTTTTGTTTGCCTTACGGGGATTAAACTGGGAATCACATCGTCACCTACCATCCTACGTTGACAGACTGCGCCTATTAAACCTGCCCTCGCTTAAGGACCGCCGGACCTGATGTGAGTCGGAGCACATCTTTAAAAATTACTCCAAAATTGGGCGGAGGTACATTTTTACTAGTAGATATTTGCTATTACATTAAATAAATAAGGTTCTGAGTTCTTTCCAAGGCAATGGAGATCAAGAATAATAACTGTCAAATGTGATATATGGTTCAGAGTTTTAAACCAGCTCCTTAGAGTCTGTATGTTGTGACACCCGCAGCAATGGTATTGAAACTAAAAATCTCTTGTTTCCCGCACCGTGGTAAAGATCAGAGAATAAAACAAAAGCAACAAGAAAAGAAAGCTAACTTCGGGTTTTATTTAAAACTTCTATCTTGTGTCAATAATAATTCACCGTTTCACTTCGCGTTTGCATGCAGCTGTTTTTGTGTATTAATAACTATATTAATTGCAATTTAGTTTTGTGCAGCGATTTGCTTATCTGCATTTTTCCATTCCTCTTTGTGCTTTATCTGTTACGCCGACGGCTTAAGCTCCCTAACTCTCGCTCTCTTGCTCTCTCTTAGTGCACGTAACTACTCTTATTTTCTCTCAACTTCTGACTGGTACAGTGGTAAGTCACTATAATGTCTTCTAGTGTTGTCTGCGTAATTAAAGCCTACAAGAAAGCAATTTCTGCAGAGGACCCTAGTATTGGCTGCTGGCTGTGTGACACGCCAAGTGCATTAAATGCACAGGCCGGATGGCTGATATTATTGCTAAAAACATTGGATTGCGCTACTGCTGTGAGGCTTGTCGCGATGTTGAAAGGGAAATGATGGCATTCATGCGGCAAACCAAAAATGGTTTTAAAGAGCTACTAGCTACTAAATAATGAGGTGCTCATGGCGCTGGACTTCAAGTTTAATGGCATAAAGCTGTTAAGCGAGTCCCCAAAGCGCAAGAAAACCACGGTTTTCACACCGCATTTGGCCGCTGCCCTGCAACTCGACGCAGGTTCTCAACAGCTGACTCCCTCGGCACAGCCCCCGAATGTGCCGTGACAGGGACCGCAGCTCCAGTGATGTCCGTTGAGTCCGCTGGCGGGTCAAAATCAAAATTAACGACCCCTCAGATCCCAGTCCCGAATGCTCCACAGGGTGACAGGCCTGGATTACCGGCCGAAATTGGTAATACAGCCAACCAGTCTGTGTTGCCATAAGCCCTTATTGCAGTACCACCAACGAGGCAGATATTTGTCTCTCGGCTCCACCCATCTCAAACATCTGAACATATTACTGTCCTTATTCGAGACAGAACCAAGTCCGATAAAAATTTAAATCTTTTTATGCTAGGGATATTTCATCTTTCAAAATAAATGTCCCTGACGAACTCTTTAACACAATATGCTCTGCCGATTTCTGGCCACAGTATGTTGTTGTTAAGGAGTACGAAGCCAAGAAAAAGAAAAGACGGCCTGTAGGAATTAGTCTACCCAGGCCGGACAAAAACCACTGTGCCAGCTCCAAAAAACTAACCAATTCCTACTTCTTACCTATCAGAATGCAAGGGATTACGTAGTAAGCATCCTAAATTGTATTCTGATAGTGTTTCTTGGCATCCCAGGTGATTGCGTTCACAGAAACCTGGTTGAAGCCGGAGATCCTAAACTCCGAAGTTTTTCCAGCTGTGTACACAACGTACAGGCTTGATCGGCCTTCCAGGCGAGGGGGCGGGGTCCTCATTGCGGTTGACTCCAACCTCACGTCTGAAGTATTAACTTTCGAGGAATGCAACGATGTTGAATTCCTTTGTGTTAAGCTATCATTTAATGGTAATTAATTAATTGCTAATTAAAAAAAAAAAAACGTATCCATAGAAAAAATAATTAACGCCATTTTCGTGATCTGGGGACTCAACTGTACCAGAATTTCACATCAACAGGCTTGGAGCATTTTGAGTGTAAACTAGTGTAATCGAGTTTTTATTTACGTATGAGAAATTAAGCCGATTATGACCTCGAGTTAGCTAGAAAAAAATCGCATCATCGTAGAATGGAAAATTTGGACATAAAGTCACCTTTTCCGGATTTCATATTTTGGTATAATATATTTAGTGCCCTATTTAATTTAACAAAAACTTGTGGATTTTTATAAAATGGTACTTAGAAGTCCCCCCCTAAGATGCTTACTTAAATACTACTACTACTACTACTACTTAAACATTTCACAGCACTCCCATCAGAACAGCTGACTGCAATTACAAATATTTTGTTTTGCATGAATCCCAGATGGTCTTTTTCCAAATTACAATCATCGGTTATGAATTTAATTGTGTCGGAGAGCGGCAGCTTGCCAACCCACTATGGTTTTTTTTTTTTTTAGATAAACTCTAAATTTAAAGCAATTAAATTGAAATTTTTATTGTATTAATATTCTACTTTCTTTCTTAGATGATTTACCAAATTTCATATACTTTGGGGCATTATTTCATATAGCCGCCATTCAACCGATTTTGCAGATTTAAATTAAGTTTTTGTATATTTAAATAAAAATTTGGATTATAACAATATTTATATTTATTATTGTTGCTCCAAATGCCCTACTGCTTGGCACGACCAAACATAAATTGTACGAGAAAAAAAAATATATGTTTTAAAAAACGTGCAGATTCGGACAAAGTGGATTAGTTGCACATTAATCTGGTAACTGTGGTTAATAGCTTCTCATCAAGAACTTTTGCAACTCTTTGCCATGCAAGAGTACTGATCTACGAAAACAGGTACACTAGTCAAAATCATTCTAAAATACACCTTGACAAAACATCTCAACATGGGTAGAAACACATACAACGACACAAAACTAGTACTCTTTAGTACCACACCCCTGAACAAACGTTTTCCATTTAAAATTTTGTCACTTTGTGTAAACTTTCAGTCAAACAAGATAACGAAGTTAATCAATTTTCCCTTCAATTTTAAGCAAAGCAAAGGCAACACAATCCGCTGATTTTAACAGCGCGCTAACAAAACAGTGTTTCTCTACATCTTACCGTCCAAACCGCCTAGTGGACTTTACGCCTCTAGTTGGCGTCATGAGCGAGTTGACAGTTTCCTACGCGGATATTATAGTTGCTGGTGACTTCAACAGTAATATTCTTAGAGAAAGTCGACTTTTAGATAGTTTTGAGGCAATTGGACTGTATACTGTTAATAAGACGACCACGACGCATTTTAGTAATTTCTGTGATACTCTTCTTGACATATTTTTATCAGTGACCCTAGAAAAATGTTATTATATGACCAGGTTATAGTACCAGTATTTTCAAAACATGACCTCATTTTTTAACATATGACATACGACTTGACTATACTGAAGAATCGTTTAATTATAGAGATTACAATAGTATTAATTACAATGAGTTACTGGAGGAATATAATGCTTGTGACTGGTGTCCTATTTATCAAAGTCCTTATGTTGAATGTCAGTTGAGTGTCTTAAATAATAATTTGCAATATTTGTTTAATAAATGTGTGCCTCTTAAAAGAAAAGTCCTAAAACCTAGACAAAATCAGTGGTTTAGCTCTGAAATTAAGAGCCTCATATATGAGCGTGATCAAGCCTACAAAAGTGGAAGCGCTATAAAACTGAAACTCACAGAGGACTGTACAAATTGGCTAGAGCTAAGGTTTCGAAACGAATAAAATATGCAAAATGTGAACATTTTAAAAATAAGTTTGAACACGTTGCATCCACAAAACAAACTTGGAGGGAAATTAATAAGTTAGGAATAGGGAAATCTAGACGAATGGCTGACCACTGTGTTGATGTAGAGGAACTATGCCGAGCATTCTCTCATCTTGATGTACCTGAGGCTAGATGCAATAATTATTTGACATATCAACCATACTGTGATAATAGTTTTAGCTTTGTGTGCGTCAATGAATGTGATGTCTTAGAGAGTATCCTTAAAATAAAATCAAATGCCGAAGGTATAGACGCTATTAACCCTAAATTTGTAAAACTTTTGTTACCACTACTTCTTCGTCATATAACTTATATTTTTAATACAGCCATTACAACGTCCACTTTCCTTAAATTTGGAAAAAGGCTAAAATTATTCCGATAATGAAACCTAATAAGGATTACAGGCCCATTTCAATTTTACCCTTCCTAGGCAAAGTTCTTGAAAATTTAATATCTGTCCAAATGCAGACTTTCCTCGAGCGTAACTCGTTACTTTTGCAGAAACAATCACGCCTTAGAAAGAAAAGAAGCTGTATAAGTGCAATAACAGACATTGTTGAGGACATTCGTCGCCAACTAGACAATAACTGTGCAACATTTCTAACTCTCCTTGACCACAGCAAAGCATTTGACTCAGTGAACCACAACATACTTAGTACCAAACTAAAAATCTTTACAATTTTACAAATAGTGCTGTTGGTTTCATCTCGTCGTATCTTGCTGGCAGGCAGCAAGCAGAAGTTTCTGGAAACTGTATATCAAGTTTCCGCGAATTAAGTAGGGGAGTTCTTCAGGGATCTGTATTAGGACCATTATTGTTTTCTATATATGTTAATGATTTGCCTAGTGTCTTGTCCGGTTGTGAAGTACACTAATATGCAGACGATGTTCAGGTTTATGTTAGCAGTCCGGTTAATCAATTAAATGTTTGTGTAAGTAAAAGTAATGATGTCTTTTATCTTATTGACAACTGGGCGAAGGATAATGGCTTAAGCATAAATCCTGCAAAATCAAAATGCAGAGTAATTAGTAAAAAATCAATAGAAACTAGATGTTTAGAAAGCCTTGCAATTAGTATCAAGCCTATAAAATATAAGGAGTCGGCAAGCAATCTTGGTATTACTTTTAATAATACCTTGAGCTGGAGTCAGCATATTTCCAAAGCAACTGGTTGAACATATGGCTTGTTGCGTCAGCTCTCTCCATCTAAAGACTTTTTACCACAGCAAATCAGGATGCTTATATCAAAAGCCATTCTAATTCCCACTCTTTTTTATGGTGTTGAGATCTTTGGTCACTGCGACACTAGAGATATGCAAAAGTTGACAGTAGCTTTTAATTCTATAGTTAGATATGTGTTTAAACTAAATCGACTTGGCCATGTATCCCACTTGACCAGTAAACTATTTGACTTAAACTTGACCTCGTGGATAGATTATAGGACTCTTATATATTTCCATAATTTTGTGACAATTCGGCAACCACCGTATCTCTACAATAAGCTCTGCTCTGCAACATCCACAAGGACTAATAATTTCATATGCCCAAGATATAAATCTCTAATCTCAAGCAGACAATTTTTTACCAATGCTATCCGCCTCTGGAACAACCTCCCACATAACTTAAAGACTATTAGGTGCGCAACTCAGTTTAAACTAAAAACTAAAGAATATTTAAAATAGAATAAACATAAAATAGTAAACGAAATAAAGATAATATAAGTATAAAACAAAAATACAAAATCAATAAAAACAAAACAAAATAATATAGAAATAAGTAACGAAATCAAAATGTCAGTAAAATATTTATAAGTAAATTGTTAGATTAAGAAATATTATTTAAAACAAACTCGCAATATGTATGTATCCATTTTGAATAGTGCTATAAATATAAGTTTACCCTTGTCGCACTAGGATATTAAGAAATAAATAAATAAATAAAGTTTGTTTAATTCTTTTAATACCTAGGGTGTGTACAAATTAAACATCAACACAATTTTATAAAATATCGAATGAATTGGTCCTACCCGGGTCTGCAAGGGGTCGTTTGATGATTCCTCAGTCATAATTGTACCAAAGTAATGCGGATAGCAATGCTAGCGTTGGAAGGATAACATTTCTCCAACGTTTGCTTTCAAATTTATTTAGCAAAGTCAGCTTACTCTTACAGGCAGGCTCCGGTTTTCACTTTTGTTTTTCGTTTTCGTTTTAGACCAAAATCGTACGTTTTCGTTTTTAGGTGCTCCGCTTTTCACAAACTTTTTGTCATCGTTTTGTTATCGAAATATTTAATTATTTTTATTGGACGTTTTGAGAAATAAACGGAATGTTTGAATGCCTTTACTTTTTTTAATTGATTGTTTTAAACCCAAATAAATGCAGAAATTGTTTATTTATCGGTCCCAGAGCGCTGCCACTCTTTAAACAGGAATTTGTATACCTTTTTTAAATGGTAAAAGTACCATTTAAACAATAAAATTAAACTGTTTTATTTATTAAAACCTTTCTTATCTTCTTTGAACATAATTAATGCCCTACTTTTAATTTTACAAGCATTTCGACCAGATTGTTTGGTTCCACCAACAGTACGGCAGCACTGGCAACCAAAACGAAAGTTGTCGTTGCCGACGGCAAATATTTTTTGCGAATTCGAGGTGGGGTCAGAAAATAATTCTTTATAAAGTAATTACGAACTAGATTGATCCACTGATGGTGTGAAACAAACATCAATAGACCAACAAGTCAACTATTTTTTTCCTTTTGCAATTAAGAACCGATTTGATGTAGAAAAAGGCATTTACTTTTCATTTCGACAAGACAAACTTGCCTGTTTTTGAAAACGAAAAAGTCTTGTGAAAGTGAAAACGGGAGCACCGATTTTCGTTTTCGAAAACGAAAAATTGAATCAAAACTCTTATTTGTAATTTAAAAAAATAAACATTCTCAATAGGATTTGTTAGTCAATTTTTATTTTGAAAAATAGAAAATAACTGTTTTTCTTCAATTTTTATTTTAAAAATTTAAAATAAAAATTGAATTGCAATAACTTTTGAACGTATCAATACCTTTTGTTTGATGTATTATAATGTACCATATGATATATACATAAATATGTACATGCACTATGCACATGCACATATGGCACAAATTCATACATACATACAACGTTTATATAAAAAAAAAGAATATAAATTTGTAAACTAGTGTAATGCTCGTACCCCTTGTCAAGTGTCTTTTCCCAGCCTAACTGCAAAATAGACTAATGAACCTGGTTGATAGTTGACCACTTGAAAGCTCGAGGTATAACTGGCAGACAACGAGTTCTACAATGTCTTTGAATTTTCCTGTATAACACATCTGCCCTCACCTCATAGGCTGAAGCCAATTCTACCGATAATTCACCGTCATTCAGTTTTCTAATTGTACTTTAAATGTCGCCCTGCTTTTCTGCTTGAATCCAACTTTCAGTAATTGTAATAAGTTCTACATGCTTTTCAATAACCTTTTTATACCCGGTACCCGTAGGGTACCAGGGTATTATAAGTTAGTGCCAACCGAGAATGTATGTAACAGGCAGAAGGAGGCATTTCCGACCCCATAAAGTATATATATTCTTGATCAGAATCACCAGCCGAGTCGATTTAGCCATGTCCGTCTGTCCGTCTGTCCGTCTGTCCGTCCGTCCGTGTGAAACAACAGATCTCAGAGACTATAAGAGCTAGAGTTACCAAATTTGGTGACAACATTGGAATCTATTGCACGCAGATCAAGTTTGTTTTAAAAATTGGCCACGCCTACTTCCGCCCCCGAAAATAGTAAAAAACGGTATATGAGCCATATGCGTGATTTTCGGCGTAAAATAAATAGACAGTCTTAACAAGTAGGCAATCGTGGACGCGTTCTGAAAATTTGAGTAAAATCGGATGATAAACATAGAAGTTATTAAACAATAAAGTTTCTGAGAGAGAGAGAGAGAGAGCGCACGTGCGTGTTGCTCAACATGTTCCTAGCAGCATTTGTCTTTGTTGGGTGTTGCTCAGCATGTTCCTAGCAACATTTGTCGCTTTTGAGAGTTGCCCAACATGTTCCTAGCAACATTTGTCTCTTTTGAGTGTTGCTCAACATTTTTATAGCAATATTTGTCTTCTGTTGTCAAAATTTTCTTTTTTCCATGTTCATGTGCTGTTTAATTTTACCCACAATGCTTTGGGTACCGGGTATCTTACAGTCGGTCACACTAGACTGAAGCTTTCCCACTTATTCTGTATTTGTTTACTCATGTTAGGCAAAGGATTTCTTTACAAAAAATTTACGTGAGCCATGCGATTTTCCTCTCGGTACTCTATGTCAAAAATCAAAGGACTGTAAATATGCCCACCAACGGTATACTGTATATGATAATTCAATTTTTGTTCTGGACGCTTTTAGCGAATTAGTCAGTAAAAAGAACAAACCTTCTACCGTGTTAAAAATGTCATTTACAACCGCAAGAGTTTCCAACTCAAACGATGTGTACTTTGACTCACAAGAACTAATTGCTTTACTAAAATATTCTACTACATTGGGTTTAATTTCAATGCGATGCAATAGTATTGCTCCAAACCAATGCGTTTTGTGGATCGAATAGTTACCAAAGTTACTTTTCTCAGATGTGAGAAAATACAGGGGCTTCATAAGCTGAGAAAATCCTGGTACGAACTGCCAAAAGTATGAAGCTAATCCTATAAATTGACCTAACAGTAACTGTCCTAGGTGGTGGCAACGCATATAATGCCTCAATCTTACGCAAATTGGGTCGAAACTCGCCAACGTGTACTTCGTACCCCAAATACTGTACAGATTCTCTGAAAAAGGAACATATTTCCACATTGAACGAAAAGCCAGCTTCCGTCAAGATCTTTAAAACGGGTTTCAGTCTCTCAAGTGCATCTTCCTTGGTGGATGCAACGATCATTAAATCGACCACGTAAACAATAACGTAAGAATACGCTGATTCACCAAGCGCTTTTATCAAAAAACCGAAGGAGCATTTTTTAAACCAAACGGCATCGCCAGATACTCAAACTGACCACACAGTCACAAAAGCCATTTTTTAAACCACACAGTCTAGCAGATTTATTCTTCTTTTTCACTAAGAGTGCGGGACTGGCATACGGTGAACAGCAAGGTCTAGTTACGTTATGTTCAATCAGCTCTTGAACTTTTGCTCGTAATAATTTCCTTTTACTAGGACTGAAACGGTACGGACGTCTCTGAACAGTCTTTTTCGGCTCGCTTATTCGCGAGTAAGTGGAGTTCCCCGAATAATATATAATAACTGTGTTAATTAATTTTTCTCTGCTCCAAAATTAAATTCGCTGTCTGATACAGTAGAAACGTTAATTGTTATGTCTTTATTACTGCAGAATATCCATGGGCAGATTTCACGCCCAATTACAATATCGTTTTTCATGTATTCGTCATTAACTACGTGAAACATTATTTCAATGCAATTTTTGTAAGGTACTTACAAAGCTAGCGTTACCTATACCACTAAATAATACGACGTAGTGAACTGTCTTCCCAGTCAGCTTGTGCGATGTACACCAGAATCGAAGGTTATTGGAAACTTCTCACCTCGTTGCATCAAGACCGCTTTCGGTTCCTCCACAACTCTACTCGCTTATGCGTGCAAGATTCAGATTCTTCTCCTCCTCCTCCTCCGTCAGCATTTTTGGGGCATTGAAGAGATATGCCCAGGTTCACCGCAACGGTAGCACGTGACGTTGGTTTTAGCACGCTGAGACCACCATTGATCTGGTCGACATTTCTCGTTGGTGAAAGACTGCTGCCTCTTGTTGCATTCCGCCTTTTGTGCCCAAACTAGCCGCAGCTGTTGCCACCCGTGTCTCCGTATTGTTAAACCGCTGTTCAAACAATTGCCTAAACTTGCTAGGGTAACAGACCTGTGACAGCCACTGTGACGCATTACCATTCAGAGACTTTGTTAAGGCCAAAATTAATGAACTGCCTTGCAATGGATCCTCGCCCAAACTTATGTCCACGATCGCGCACCATTGCACAGCATAAGCTCCAGCTATGACCGAGTTAAATTTTGGGAACACGAATCCACCATTTTGCTGAGACTCGCTTAACAACGACTTCAGCGCTTTTGCCAGCTGCATAAAGTTCTGGTTTTGAAGTTCCAATAAAACCGCGAAACTGCTCCGGAAAAACTGAAGGCCGGGAGTCAGATCCCACTTCTGATGTTAAAAGAATTGGTCCTCCCCGGGTCTGTAAGTGGTCGTTTGATGATTCCTCAGTCATAATTTTACCAAAGTAAAGCGGATTGCACTGCAAGCGTCGGATCTGTATTGCGAGTCTCCGAAGTCTTGTTGTCAGTTTCAAAGGTTTAACCACTTCCTGCCAAGTCATCACCTATCCTCTCTAGTATCGTAATCCTGACAACGCACACGGAGCCACACTCGATACAGTTTCACAAACCATGATATAATTATAGAAGGTAGTCTCGTCGTGTGTTAAGCGTTCGGGTGTAGGGCCTTATTGAACATTTCGTGTTTTCTCGTTGACGTGAAAGGCTGTGTGTGTACAAATTATATTATGTGTTATTAACCCTTATATGAAACAAAAAAAATGTTTTTTTTTGCAATTTTTGAAGCAAACTCGTCCAAGGCGCAAATTTTATCAATGCACCGAAATGTTTGGTTAGGAGAACGTTGTTTAACAAATTTTTGAGTTACAATTTTAGTGAGAACTCGAGAATTTGCGACACGCATTTAAGTCCTTCATAGCGGAAGTCGACAACCAATAAGATGACGACTTTCAAGATCATATTTGATTAAACAATTATGCTGTTCCGGAAAGAAAAGCAGAGCCGGAACCAGCAATTCCAAAATAACTACGCCTAATCGAGCTCACAAATATAGGCCAGTTTTAACCCCAAACACCATATAAGGGATAATACACATTTTCTATGGTCGTATACATTCGTTTCTCTCACACGAACTTTGACAGCCGAACTAGGGCCTTATTGTTCCGAACGAGGGCCTTATTTTTCCGACGAGACTACCTTCTATAATTGTATCATATCACAAACTGTATCTCACTTTACCCGAACTGTCAATGGCAACCCATAGCAACCATACGACACGGCCATACTGACAACTTACACGTCCTCGTGTAATGCAAAATAGATTACTTTCTACGACTCGGTCATTCTGACCACTTACAAATTCTCAAGTACTACAACAGGAAAAAAAAGTCTTTCTCCACCACGGCCAAACTAACAACTTTTACGTGCAATCCAAAGAATAACGTTTCTCTAACATTATTTGCTTTTAAATTTATTTAACAAAGTTAGCTTATTCTAGTTACAATTTTAGTTTAGAACGATAATATTTAATCATTTCTATACAATATCTTTCACAATTTGGTTATTATTTTTTATATCATATAAACATTATTTATATTTTTTATATGTATCATATTTGATTTTCAAGCTTGATGATTTCTATTTACTTTTTAAATCAATAGTAATCAAATAGTCTAATATGTATTAAATAACTCTTATTTGCAGTCCTTGGTGGATGAAATCAAATATTATAGCGTTTTTATACCCTTGCAGAGGGTATTTTAATTTTCCCATAAATTTGCAACGCAGTGATTTATATATATCATCACCAGCCGAGTCGATCTAACCATGTCCGTCTGTCTGTCGGTTTTTACGCGAACTAGTCTCTCAGTTTTTGAGCTATCGGGCTGAAATTAATCGGAGCTGTATCATATAGCTTCCATTTGTCAACATTTTCTTTTTTCCATGTCCATATGCTATTTAATTTCACCCACAATGCTTTGGGTACCGGGTATCTCAAATTCGGTCACACTCGACTATAGCTTTTCTACTTCCATTCCGTTGGACCACAGCTGAAACTTGGAACATTTTTGGGAATAAAAGACCCCGGTTGACCGGAAGCGACGGGGAGACTCCGATAATCAACATCGCGACTTATAATTACGCCAGTAAATCCAAACTAATTCGACGCACTGTTTCAGAGTTCGACCGTTGTGAAATCAATATCGGAAATATCGAGCAAAGACTACCCGGAATAACTAGGTGTGCCGACAAAATGGGATCTACTTTGTCGAATATCTCCGAATCCCCCGCCAATGGGATCAACTCTATCGAGGTAGTGGACCACAAGACGTGATTACACAAGTATACCGGATCCTCCAAGTCATCACTGGCTGCTCATCGTCAGCCTGTTGCTGAAAGGACTCCGCGCCATGATTTTGAAATGGTTGTGCCCCTTGCCAACATCCTGTCCAGCAGACATATGTAAATCAGAGGGAGGACCCAATTAAACCAATACCAGAAGCAACGCACAATAGCATTCAATCTGAAGGATGATCCTACTCTTACAGCGATACAAATAATAGAGCCAGCATTAGCATTTATTAAAAAAATTAAGTTATATGTCATCCAAATAAAACTGTCAACCAAAATTATCCAGCAGCCAAACAAGAAAACCCAAAACCAAATAAATGCATTTAAATATTGTGACCTAAAAACAATAATAGTTTCTGTGATGATGAAATGTAAGGATCCCGAGAAAACATTGCAGCAGCCAAACGCCGAGACCAACAAACTTGAAAGGTAATTGGTTGTTACTGTCATCTGCGTCTACATGTTCGCGTCCTATCTGCTAGTGAAGTGTTTAGCCATAGTGCTCAAATATTCAAGAGTCAGATCCATGTTTGTGCAGTGATCACTGACTCCGCCCAATTAACAAATATAAAAATACATTTAATACACATGCATCCATCGTCGCAAACTCAGCAGCGATTCAGCTCTCCAAGTTATATTATATATATAATTTTTTTTTTATTTTTTTTTTATCTACGTTTTTTTTCTTGCTTATTGCCTTACTTTTAATTCCACATAAACATAATGCACATAAATATAAATATAATTTGACTCCAATTCTAAAGTCGTTGGACCTCTGAAAAGGGGAAAGCTTTACGGAACTTATAATATATATAAATATATATATCCGAGTCGAAAGCCACCGCTGCTAGTGCTTGGTTAAATAATTATTAAGTTTAGCATTGTATGCTAGACTTAATTTGTTAAATTAATAAATAAATATATATATCTACATACTTAAGATTCAGTTTTACTTTACATAGTTACCTTAAGTTTGATCGAAATAATGCCACCCTAATTATTATTGTATTCATCTTTTAGCACACATCAATATCAAACAATAAATGTACTAACATTTTTAATAAATTTATAATGTAAACAAATTTTAAGATATGTCTTGGTAGAAACCTAATTAAAGGGGGAGCATTGTTACGAATGGGGAAACTGGGTCAAGAAAAATGACATAACTTTTGACTGACGATTTAACACATCAGGGGATCTAGCGCAGCCAGCGATGATCCATTGGCACGCGAAGTCATGAATGGGAGGGAATTGGCTGAAACACTGCCGATCGGATTTGATCAAGCTTACGCGAAGCTTGCGGGCGGTGTGGACAGAGAGACAGACTGACGAACGGCAGTGTTGCCAGGTGTGAGCGCTCAAATAAGCTAGATTCTAAGCAAAAATAAGCTAAAACAAGAAAGCTAACTTCGGTAAACCGAAGTTTGTATACCCTTGCAGTCTGCAATTGGATCATTGAAAATCGATCCATTTTGGTAATGTTGAAAAAATATCATATTATGTAAATTTTGTAAATTTTACATTTTACATGTACAATTTAACATTTTTATATAAATCGACCGATCGTTTCTATGACAGCTATATGATATAGTTGTCTGATCTTAATGAAATTAAAACTGTAATTCTAAAACCGTAAAAAACTCCTATATCTTGAAATTGATTGATATACGTTGAAAAAAAAAAAAAGTAAAAAATGTTTTTACATAAATTTTGCCATCATTCCTATGGCAGCTATAAGATATAGTGGTCCGATTTCGGCCGTTTCGACATATATACTGCGTGGTAAAGAAATAAGACTATGCTGAAGGTTTCAGCCTAATAGCTCAAAAACTGAGAGACTAGTTCGCGTAGAAACCGACAGACAGACAGACAGACGGACATGGCTAGATCGACTCGGCTGGTGATGCTGATCAAGAATATATATACTTTATGGGGTCTGAGATGCCTCCTTCACTGCGTTGCAAATATCATGGCAAAATTATAATACCCTCTGCAAGGGTATACAAATAAGTAAAAAAGCAACAATAAAAAAGTTAAATTTATATTGGATTCTGGTGCTACAGACCATCTCGTAAATGACGAGAAACTGTTCGTGAATTGCATTGACCTGTTGCTGTTGCCATGCATGGCGAGTTTATTTTGGCAACGAAGCGCGGAATTTTCGGACTGGGCAATGGAAACCAAATCACGCTTGAGGATGTGTTCTATTGCCAGCATGTTGCAGAAATTTTAATTTCTGTCAAGCGACTGCAGGAGGCTGAAATGACCGTTATGTTGGGCAGTAACGGTGTGAAGATATTCAAGGATGGATCTGTTGTTGCTGAAAATTCAGGTATGTTCAATACCCAAATTCTTGAAGTTAAAGCCTATATATCAAATGTGGGAGAGAAAAATAATGAAATATCGGTTATGGCATGAGAGATAAGGTCACATTAGTAAAGGGAAATTTCTGGAAATTAAGAGAAATAATTTATTTAATGACAATAATCTTCTAGATAACGTTAATCCATGTGATGAGATATGTGAAGCATGTTTAAATGCCAAGCAAGCCGATTGCGTTTCGAAAAACAGAAAAATAAACAGTATATAAATAAACCCCTTTATGTAATCCATTCTAATGTACGCGGGCCAATAACACCTGTTTCAAAAAAACTACTATGTTATTTTTGTGGGTCAACACAAACATTATTGTGTTACGTATTTAATGAAACATAAATCAGATGTTTTTACAATGTATAGGGATTTTGTATCGAAAAGTGAGGTGCTTTCAACCTTTGGAAATCTCTATATAGACAATGGTAGGGAATATCTATCCAGTGACAAGCGTTAATATTGATTACAGAAAGGGATAAGATACCATTTGACTGTGCCATATACACCGCAATTAAAAGGCGTATCAGAAAGGCTGATCATAACGATAACTGAAAAATGTCGTGGTCTGATAAATGGTGCTAAATTAGATAAAAGCTACTGGGGTGAAAATGTTTTGACAGCAACATATTTAATTAACAGGATTCCGACTGGGGCACTTGATCATAGCTCAAAAACCCCATATGAGGAGAAAGCTTAATCTAAAATATTTGAAGATATTTGGTTCAACAGTGTATGACCATATTAAAACCCGAAAAAGAAAATTCGATGAAAAATCATGTAAAACAGTTTTAGTTGGTTAACCATTCGAACTATGGGATATAAAAAATGAAAAATTTATCGTCGCAAGAGACGTAATCGTAGACGAAACAAATATGATTAATTCTAGAGCTGTGAAAAGTAAAAGGGAATTCCTGAATGAGAGTAGGGAGAGTAATAATACAAACTTCCTGTATGAGAGTAAGGAAATTCTTATATATAAAATTCTCATGTCACGCTGTTAGTCATTTACTCCACTGAAATGGCTAGACCGAATTTTGTGAAATTATGTGTACATATCCGTTAGGCATGAGAATCGGACAACATATATTTTTTATCCCCCTAAATCCTAAGGGTGGTTCACCAATAATTTTTATACCCGGTACCCACTGGGTACAAGGGTATTAAAGGTTAGTATGTTAGTATGCAACAGGCAGAAGGAGGCATCTCCGACCCCATAAAGTATATATATTTTTGATCAGCATCACCATCCGAGTCGATTTAGCCATGTCCGTCTGTCCGTCAGTCCGTCTGTTTGTCCGTCCGTCCGTGTGAAACAACAGATCTCAGAGACTATAAGAGCTAGAGAGTTACCAAATTTGGTAACAGCATTTCAATCTGTTGCACGCAGATCAAGTTTGTTTTAAAATTTGGCCACGCCCACTTCCGCCCCCGAAAATTCTATAAAACTTGATAAAAGCTATAGTCGTAATTTTTGTCTTAAAGTAAATAGATAAAATTAATAAGTAGACATTTTCTAAAAATTTGAGTAAAATTGGATGATAAACATGGAAGTTATTAAACAATAAAGTTTCTGTGTATACTTCTTCTTTTTCTATGTTGACAATGGCAGTGCGTGTTGCTCAACATGTCTTAAGGAACATTTGACTTTGTTGGGTGTTGCTCAACATGTTCCTAGCAACATTTGCCTTTTTTGGATATTGCTCAACATGTTTCTAGCAACATTTGTCAAAATTTTCATTTTTCAATGTCCATGTGCTATTTTATTTCACCTACAATGCTTTTTATTTTATTTTTTCGACAAAATTTTTTGTTTTTATTATTTTATGGTACAGTATATAGAAATACATACACATTTTTTATTCTATCTACAAATCCGCAATAGCGTTTCTAGGTGGCAATCTAATATAATAATTTTAGTACTATAAATTGGTATAATAATAATTTAAATTTGCTTTAATGAAAGGAAAATTTAATTCGAAATTTAATCTCGCGCCCTCGCGGGCGATAACTTATCAACTACGATTATCAATCGATCAGTTATCCCCGTCAGGTGTCTATAGTTGTCACTCATTTATCTTTCAAACTTGATTTACCACTTTCAATATATCAAAAACGAGATGAATGTAATCAACAAATACAACTACAAGGAAGAGAAGCGCTTAGATTCATATTTAATCGACGTAGAAGAATTGACCAACAACGCCAACAAGATCATCGAGCATTTACATCAGGGTCATTTCTTCGACTAGCATTCCAGTACAGATATGAATCGTGAACTACAGTACGATACTGTAGAAATGGCAGGCATTGTTTTTCGCAATGTTCCACACCTAAAAGACGAAAAAATTATTTTCGACCGTGTTATGCTCGCAGTTTCGGCAGGACAAGGAGGATTCTTTTTCTTGGATGCACCAGGTGTAACTGGCCAAACATTCCTTATTTCGCTACTTCTTGCCGAAAAAATGGCAATGCATTGGCTGTTGCAACTTCTGGGATTGCAGAAACTTTATTAGATGAAGGCAGAACAGTAGTTTCAGCACCTAAGTTGCCATTGAACATTCAAAATAATCCAGATGCAGTGTGCAACATAAAAAAACAATCGTCTACGGGCCATAGTGCTAAAACAATGTAAAATTATTATTTGGCATTGGATAGGACATTGATGGATATAAAAAACAATGATAAACTATATGGAGGCACTTTGTTACTCCTTTCAGGTGATTTCAGACAAACTCTTCCCGTTTTTCCACGTTCAACGTACGCTGATGAAATCAATGCTTGCTTAAAATCATTGCGGCTGTTGAAAAAGTGCAACTGAAGATGAATATGCGCGTTCAAATGCTTCGGGATCCATCCGCCGAAACTTTCTCTAAACAACTGTTAGATATTGGCGATGGGAAAGTGGCTGTACATCAAAATACTGGATGTATAAAATTACAAACGGACTTCTGCTCAATCATCGACTCGCAAAATACTCTCATCGATCGCATATTTCCCGATGTACACACACAATATCAAAATCATAAGTGTTTGGCAGAAAGAGCGATTTTTTCAGCAAAAAATGTTGACGTCAATTAATTAAATTTAAAAATACAACAGTTGTTGCCCGGGGGACTTGGTATTATACAAATCGATCGATGCAGTTTGTGATACTGTAAATTATCCAAAACTGTAAATTATCCAAATGAATTTTTAAAATAATTGGATTTGCCAGGCATGCCACCGCACCATTTACAATCGAGGGTTGGAGCTCAGATAGTTCTACTTCGTACCTTGAACCCACCACGGCTGGGTAATGGTACACGATTAGTAATTAAGAAATTAATGAAAAATGTCATTGAAGCCATCCTTTTGAATGGGAAGTTTTGAGACGAAAATGTGTTGCTGCCACGAATTTCTATAATTCCTACAGATGTGCCAATTGAATTCAAACGCACTAAATTTCTAATTAGATTGGCATTCTCTATGACAATCAATAAGTCACAAGACCAAACATTATCAGTGATGGTTAAACCAAGTACAGATCAAGAAGCAAAGTCGAGAAGTTCGGAGTTTGAAGTGGCAAGCCTTCCGAGCAGAGACTTCAACGCTGAGATCTGTCGCGTACGAAGGTTACGGTCAAGGAGTCAAGGAGAGTCGGGAAGGCGAAACCGACAACAGCTCGAACAGCGAGGTCCTACGGCAAGGACCAGCCGAAGAAAGCGACGGTCGAGTGGCGTCGAACTGTGGGAGTTGCGCGCGTCGCTAGGCTTTGCCGGGCGATACACCGTGTAGACGAGATCCCAGACCAAGGCGCAGGGCGGGCGATAAGGGTGGCTAGGCTTTGCCGGGCGATACATCCTGCTAGCTCTGTGCTTGAAGCTGCAAAGCGGGCGTTCGGAGTGGCTAGGCTTCGGCTGGGCGATACACTCTGCTAGCTTTGTAGTGAGGTCGCCAAGTGGGCGTTCGGGGTGGCAAGGCCTAGGCCAGGCGATACACCCTGCTAGCTTCGTCAGCAAGACAACCAAGCGATCGACGAGGAAGGAGTGCAGCCACACCCTTTAGGATCAGGACGCAGCAGCGAAAAATTGAGATACGAGAATCTTGTCGAATTACAATAAACAACCTGAGTACTAGATTAACCCGAAGCGTTCTCTCTGGGCGTGCAATCACTTAGTATAAATTCGGTGGGACGAGCACACGATCTCGACTGATCTAGTCGCACTTATTCGTTCGAAGCTAAACCTTAAAAATCAGGCAGCGTGCCGATTTTGAAACTAATTAAACAATTTTTTAATATTTTTAACTATAAATCGTAACAAAATTTGGTACCAGAAATTTTTTGAGTTAAATGTGCCATCGTCACTTTTAACTCACCTCGTTAAGAGATTTTTTTGTTTGATATCAGAAGTTTTTAAAATGCCATATTTATGTAGATCTCCAATTGTTGTGTTAATTAGTATAGCTCAATACCATGTCCAGAGGTCGTTCCTATATGACTTAGCTATTATTAAAAAATTATAGCACATAGTTATGACATCTGATATTAGCTGAACGCCGGTTACCGTCACAAAATTTAGTATCTCGTTAAATGGTGTTTCTGATTTTTTGATTTTAAAAAAAAATTAGGAAAATCCTAAAAAAAAATTAGTTTTAATTCTAAATTCTTAATTATATTATTTATAAAGGTAAAGTAATTATCATTTAAAAATACCTTTCCAACGACATATAGCACGTTTCAGTAACTTTAGTCGTTCAGAAGTTATGGGCGCGAGAAACAGATTTTTTTCCTATTTTCCCGCCAAAGAATCGGGAGAAGAAAAAGTGGATCAAATTAAAAACAAACATTTTAAAAGGTTTTTTTTTAATATTTTACGTTTTGTTTGATGGTTTTAAACTTTATTGCAATTGTGCACGTCTCAATATGACTCTACATGTATTTTTACATAAATGTATGTATAGTGCACGTAAAAGGTTAGGTATATGGGATCTTTGCTACTAATTTTATAATGTAATTTTCCCAGATATGTGTTATATACCAAAAGTTGAGCCATCTCAAGGGCTATATGGCCTTGAGTGACTATCAAAATCGTTAGAGCCACTTTTGAAAAAATTACAAAAACGTTAAAAAAAAATTAATTTTAATTAAAAATTCTTAAATATTATTATATTTAGATAAAATATGTCTAGGCAAAGCTATAATCATTTCAAAATACCTTTCTAACGACATATAGCACGTTTCGCGGGAAAACTAGCTTTTTTAGCTGTTTTCCAGCCAAACTAGCGGGGAACCCAAAAAGTCGTAGAACAAAAAATGTTAAGCTCAAGCTGTTTAATAAAACAAAAGTAGTTCCAGGAGTCTAAAACAAAAAAATCGACACACAGACAAACAGACAGACAGACAAACAACAGGACAAACGTTCTTATTTCGGAAAGGCCGTTAAAATTATGATAGGGGTGTCATTCGACGCGTATTTAAAGCTAGATCACAACAACATTAAAAATTTGGGGATTTTTCAGCTTCAATGTTTAAAATTTTCAATTTCGCACTTTCACTCCCATTTCTCCTAAGCTAATCCGTTTTTGAAAAATCTTAGTATGCAGTTTCAAAAAGGTTTACAATACCTTTCGATCAAGATATAAATGGTTCTGATCGGACTAGCGCAGCAGATTTTCAATTCTACGGCTGTATATAGTAGTCTCCTTGCGCACCATCGTCTCGGTGCTCATCACCGTCCACAGTGATTTACAGAAAAGCTTCGATAAACGGAGCATCGCCTCTTTCAACTCTTTGTCACAGTGTAGCAAGACATTGACAGGGGTGTATGTAACTTACATCTATTAATTCAGGGTCAACCCAAAAGGAGTTCTACAAATCAAAACAATCACCCTTCAACAATAAATGGCAAATGTCGATTCTTTTAAAGGTAGCCTAATACTTGAAGTTTGTTTCTTCCTTCTTTCCAAAGAAATATAATGAAATGACACCAGTTCTAGTTTTTATGCTATGCAAGGACAACATGGCGATCCGGTCAGTGGAAAATAATGGACTTGTTAATTTGATGAAAGTGTGTTATCCCATGTCTAATCTTCCTGGCCGCACAACGCAGACTTTTGCGACAGCTTTTTTGAGGAGGGTTTGAGTTAAATGATTATTATAAAAATACCGCTAAGCGCATAATTCTGCAAAAATATGAGAAGGCCAATTGAATGATTAATAGAATGAACCCATTTTTTATTCGCAGTGCAAAATATTAGCAGAGTTATTTGTGGCCGAGTGTATATTTTAGAATGCTTCCTACTTTTAGATGTTTTTTAAGCAAATTTCCAACTAGATAGACAGATCACTGATAATGCAGCAAAAATGAAAGCAGCATCTAACAAGTTTGTTGCACATAACAAGCACGTTATGTGCCTAGCCCACACCATTAATTTCGTTGTGAAAAATAAAAAGAATCGTTATGTACTTTAATCTCTTTTATAGATGAGAAAGAAAATACGTAACGGCCAGCCCAATGGTCTACCATATATTATGTAAAAACATTAGGAACATGGTATTGGAAACTTTCGAATGCATTTTGGCAAAAGAACTGCTTTTAAACCAATCGGAAAGACCTCTCCAAAATAATAATATTCTTGGTAAAGCTACTTGTGTTGGATCCTCGGCTTAAAAAGCTGAATTTAAATAAAACTGTGGTGCCAGACAATGCAGGCAAAGATAAATTTGGAGAAATACAAGAAAGAAAGAAATAAAGAAAACCAGGTAAAAATTCCTTAAAAAGTTCATAAAAAAATCATTGCTATCGGCTCACAACAGGGTCTTGAAATTTAATAAAATCGTTCAACAGACGGATAACAAGGAGTGCCAGTTTTTTTTTTATTGAATGGAAATACTTTTGAATGGGAGCACGATTCTGGACTGCAAAACGTAACATACAGGCAGGCACCGGTTTTCACTTTCACAAGATTCTCTCGTTTTCGTTTTCGAAAACGAGAAATCGGTGCTACCGTTTTCACTTTCACAAGACATTTTCGTTTTCAAAAACGGGCAAGTTTGTCATTTTCTACATCAAATCGGTTCTTAATTGCAAAAGGAAAAAAATAGTTGACTCGTTGGTCTATTGATGTTTGTTTCACACCATCAGTGGATCAATATAGTTCGTAATTACTTTTTAAAAAATTATTTTCTGACCCCACCTCAAGTTCGCAAATAAAATACTTGCCGACGGCAACGACAACTTTCGTTTTGGTTGCCAGTGCTGCCGTACTGTTGGTGGCACCAAACAATCTGGTCGAAATGCTTGTAAAATTAAAAGGAGGGCATTAATTATGTTCAGAGAAGATAAAAAAGGTTTTAATAAATAAACCAGTTTAATTAAATTGTTTAAATGGTAATTTTACCATTTAAAAAAGGTATAAAAGGCCCTGTTTAAAGAGTGGCTGCTCTCTTGGACCGTTTACTTCTCAATACATCCAAGTCAACTGTTTGAGCAATAAAAATAATTAAATATTTCGAAACAAAACTATGACAAAAACGTACCATTTTGGCCCAAAACGAAAACGAAAAACAAAAGTAAAAACCGGAGCCTGCCTAATAATGCCCGATTTGGCGGAGATAGCTCTCGCTTGTCTAATAACTCCTGGAAGTTCAGTATCATCTGAAAGATTGGCGTCAGCCATTAAGTGCGCCGTCTGCGATATACGGAACCGTATGACGGACGCTCACGTCCACCAAAAGGAATTCTTAAAGACACTTATTGATTGAGAAAATGTATAATTAAATTTAAGAAAAAAATGTTTAAGATCTCAATCAATCCTGGCCCACACCAACCACCTAACGGCTTCATTGGAAAATGACCAGACAAAGGCTGAAGAGACGACATGCAGGAGACCTTTGAGCAAGAGGGAGGCAAGAACGTGAGTCCATCACCAATAAATTCCATTGTCAACCAAAAATTTGTATGTTATCGTTGGTGTTTTGTTACCATGTTATATTTATTACTCTCCCTACGTTTTATAACCAATTTGTTGCCTAACGTAAAAATAAACATACATATATGTATACTAAAACAAAAAAAAAAGGTTTAACTTGTATCTTTTGGTAAGGACAACGTTTTGAACAAAGCTTGATTTCGGGCAAAATTTCCTTTTCAATATAATCGCATTTGTCCATCATATTTATTTTGTAGTTTTTAATCTTATTAAGTAATTAGACGTGCAAAAGGTGTAATTAAATAATTTTTTAGTACATTCAAAATATTTGTTTTTATCAACTATATTCACAACCTAAAAAAAATCGTAAAAAAGTAAAACAAATTTGTTGCTTTTACTCATCTACATTACAAGAAAAATGTATTTTAATTATTATGTCAACAAATAAAACTGAAAAACAAGAAAGGAAGCTAACTTCGGTATGCCGAAGTTTATATGCCCTTGCAGCCTGCAATTGGATCATTGAAAATTGATCAATTTTGGTAATGTTAAAAAATAAATCATTTTCATATAAATCGGCCGATCTCTTCTGTAGCAGCTATATGAAATAGTTGTCCGATCTTAATGAAATTAAAACCGTAATTCTAGAACTATAAAAAAAGCTATATCTCGTAAATTATACAAATTCGTTGGAAAAACGGAGAAGTTATAATTTTTGTTTCAATAATTTTCCGATCATTCCTATGACAGCTATAAGATCTAGTGGTCCGATTCCAGCCGTTCCGACATATATAGTAATTACAATAGGAAGAAGATTTGCAAAGTTTCATTGAGCTAGCTCAAAAACTGAGAGACTCATTTGCGTAGCAATGGACACCCATGGCTAGATCGACTCGGCTGGTGATGCTGATCAAGAAAATATATACTTTATGGGGTCGGAGATGCTTCCTTCACTGCGTTGCAAACTTCTGGACAAAATTATAATACCCTGCAAGGGTATAAAAATATTTTAATTTTCAACTTTTTGGTAAAGTTGATCTTGTGGAAAATTTCCCATATAATCGCATTTGTAAATCATATTTATTTTGTAGTTACAAATCTTTTAAGTATTTCAAAAGGTGTAATTAACTAATTTGTACATTCAAAATATTTGTTTTATCAACTATATTCACAACCTATCGTAAATAAAACAATTTGTTGCTTTTACTCATCTACATTACAAGAAAAATGTATTTTAATTATATGTCAACAAATAAAACTAAAAACGACCAAGCTTTCGGTATGCCGAAAAATATTAGCCTGCAATTGGATCATTGAAAATGTCAATTTTGGTAATGTTAAAAAGCGATATGTCAATCTGGTTACTTTGCGCTTAAAGCTACGTACTTCTAGAACTAAAATTTAGCAACCAAATTCGTTGGAAAAACGGAGAAGTTATAATTTTGTTTCAATTTTTCCGATCATTCCTATGACAGCTATAAGATCTAGTGGTCCGATTCCAGCCGTAATATAAATTACAATAGGAAGAAGATTTGCAAAGTTTCATTGAGCTAGCTCAATGAGAGACTCATTTGCGTAGCAATGGACTTTTAGATCGACTCGGCTGGTGATGCCATATATAAGGGTGGCTTCCTTCACTGCGAAGGAAAAATTATAATACCCTGCAAGGGTATACAAGCCTTTTATTGCACGTTTTGTAGCGGGGAAAAATGATTTTATTTACAGCACAATTGAAAAGTTTGAATGTGGGATCTTGACCATATAATAATTACAAATAAAAATATTTTAAATAAAATGAAGTCTTAAAAATTTAATTTAACGGGGAAATAAGCAAATAAAATAGAAAAGGGCCAAAATCCCAAATTATAAAATTAAGGACATGCTAATTGATTTTCCTCTGCTCGTCTCTGACCAGTGGTCGCCTACTGGGATTCTTTTTAGTTGGCTACCACCACAAAATGCTGGTGCTTTGAAGCATACAAGGACTACAAAAAGCAGAAGTGGCAACGGGAATGGAAATGACCCGGGAGGACTGGGCAAGCAGCCACCATTGGGTTCCGTGGAGAGCTCATGGAGAGAGATCATGGTGGTCAGTCCCACCATGTCATCCGCGCGCGGCGACTTAAGCTCCAAGTTTGTGGCAGCAGCCGTCGTGGACGTGGATGTGCCCAACGATGCGGCACGTCGCAGGTGTCCTACAACTACAATGCCGAGAGATCCAGCAGCAGCCAACTGGACGAGGAGAAGGAGCAGCAGACGAACGAGGCCAGACACACAAAGATGTCTTTCGGTCAACACTCCCTAGCGGGATCTTCAGCAGCGGCAGCAGCTGCAGGGCCAAGAGCAGATCGCCAGAAGCAGCTCGGCAGCATCGGGAGCTGGCCCAGCTACATTGAAAATCATAATCCAAGTAAAGAAATAAATAATTTCTTCATTTTGCACGTATTTGTGGGTACGCGGCTTGGCGGCGTTTAATTTGAATTGTAAACAAACACAGCTGACAGTATGGCCGTTTCGTATGGATTTTCGGTGAACGCCATGAAACGTGGTCACACTAGAATTATGAAACCCTTTCAGCTAGCTAAGGGTTTAGCGCTGGTGAGTATTAGGCTTAAGATGCAATTTCAGTATCCTTTTTCAAATCCCCTCTTCCTTGGATCCCATAATACCCCGAACTTAAGTGTCGGCACAGTTGCAAATGTCAACTTTAAACGTTATTCCCAGGCGTATGCAGCATTTTAAATGATTTGTTTTATTTAAATAAATTAAACATTTGTGTATTCATTGCCACTTTTTTAAAAAATGATCGTATTTCGTGAAACAAAAGTTTTGGCACAGTTGCCTTACCTATTTGAATTTTTCTTATTTTATAATCTTAGTTTTTAATTCTTATTTTTTAATCTGGTAAAGTTTTTTTTTTTTTTTGGGAAATTGATAACTGTGCTCCCCCTTAACCATTAAAAAATAAGTGCCAATGAATACAAAAATGTTTTATTCAACTAAATACAACAAATTGAATAATTTAAATGCTGCAAAGCAGAATTTCATTGGAAATTTAGTAACGAGTTTCGTAGCTGTACGATAAGTACATACATACATATGTAGTTATTTAAGGAATACCGATTAGAGCATTATTCTGCAGAAATATAACGAGACGGTCAATTAAATACGTAATTGAATAAACCATTTTTGAAACGATATGAACAATATTAGCAGTGGTGTTTGACAATAGTCAATGTTTTGTTTTGTTGTTGTACATATGTACGATTGTACTCGGAAATTGTCCTTTTATGAATTATAAAGGTCTACAAATAAAAAAAGGCACAAATCAATTAATGACTTTGGAGCCGACTGTTATCTGCAAGCTCAGCTTTAAAGTTATTCTGGCCGATTGCACACTATTTACGTGTGAATTCATTCATACATACATATGTACATATGAATGCACATGTGTACTTATGTATGTACATTCTAATGCCGTTTTACTTACAATATTTTTAACTAAATAGGAAATCTATAGTCAACAGCAGCAATTAAGGTAGTAGACTTTGAAAAACACGATCGCCAATCTAGCTTATGTTTGAGGCCAAGTTCTGCTTTTAAACATAAAAACAATATTTTAAATAACATGAATTCCCACAAAAGGGCAGCGTTTCCACTGTGTCAATAATAGGGTATTCATATTATAGTTGATTTTGCGAAATTGACAAATGAACTCTGGCATGCAAAGATGCATCCATGGTATTTTTTCAAATTTTTTTTCACTTTTTACGAGGAGAGCACCAATTTATTGATGTATTCGTGCTTATTTAGCTCAAAACAGCGGATTTAACAAATTTGAGAAATATAAAATGAATTGAACACCCAATGTCACCCAATTACTATTGTATATGTGGGAGCAGAAAATCGAGTAGTATCCATATATGTATGTATAAGAAATTGCCAGCGAAATGTCATGCCATGCCTGTGGAACTTTGTAGAACGGGTTGTAAAAAGGAACGGTCCTGGAACGGTTCTCTATATTGAAAACGCAAGCTCAAAAGATGTCAGAACTATGATATAATACATATTAGATGGATGCAATAACACGTGTTCTTATGTTGGTATATTAGAAGCGAAGAAAAAAAAGTAAGTTATTTTGGAAGTAAATTATCCGAGCGGTTGCCGAACAGTCGGGTTTTTTTCGGTTCCGTGCAATCGTCGCTTCTCTTAGAACGCATAAATATGCGTTCTATCCGAAACCAGCTTTTGTTATTGTATTCTCTTTCTCTTTCATATAAGAGCGTCCCTCGCTTCTATTAGAACGCATAAAGAAGCTTTATTTCGGAAAGCAGCATTTGTAACGTAAATAAGAGAAGAATCAAGAAAGAAAGCTATATTCTTTAAACCGAAATTTGTATACCCTTGCAGTCTGCAATTGCCAAAATGGCAGCTATAGGATATAGTGGTCCGATTTAAGCCATTCCGACATATATACTGCGTGCTATAAGACTATGCTGAAAGTTTCAGCCAGATAGCTCAAAAACTGAGAGACTAGTTCGCGTAGAAACCGACAGACGGACAGACGGACAGACAGACGGACATGGATGGATCGACTCGGCTGGTGATGCTGATCAAGAATATATATACTTTATGGAGTCGGAGATGCATCCTTCACTGCGTTGCAAATATCATGGCAAAATAATAATACCCTCTGCAAGGGTATTGAAAAACTTCAGCATCAGCAAACAGCGGATCAGTCATCTTGTAGTAATCCCAACTCGTGTTGTATTTCAAAGAACAAATCGTCCAGATACACAAATACATTATCGCGTGGCGCGGTTGGAATTACTTGGTCCATCAGCAGGCACATTCTCTGTGCAGCGTTACACAAGCCGAAAGGCATGACTATAAATTGATATAAGGGTCTGCCGGGTACGGTAAATGCAGTTTTTTCTCTACTTTTGGCTTTTAGTGGGATTTGCCAAAAAAGCGTCTTTTAAATCAATTGCCGAAATATAATATGTTTCTTGAAGTCGACTTAATAGGCCCTCAATATGTGGCAATGGAAATGCATCTTTAATCGTCCGTGAATTTTCCTTGCGCGCGTCTAAACAAAGCCGGATCTCTTTGCCCTTCCGCACCAAGGTAACGGGGGAGCTCCAGCTACTAATACTTTTTTTAATCACTGTTAGTCCGATCATCCTATCAAATTCTGCATATACTAGTTGTTGTTTAGCTGGCGAGATTGGATAATGACGCTGTTTAGTAGGTAAATCTCTTGTGTTATTTCGATGAGATGTTCTTCTAAATCGATTTTCCCTAAGCCCATGTCGGTACAAGACGGAAGGGTATTAATTAGTTTTTGTAATATGGCGTTTTGCTCAGCAGTAAGTTCATGCGGCGTGTACGCTGTCTCGGACCGTGTCACATCTTCTTCTTCTGGTATTGTCCCTACTCCTAGCTCTACGAACTGTGCTAAGCGTTGCCATGATATCGACAACCGAAATTCATCCCAGAATTTAATCTTATATATAAAATGAATCGCACAATGTGTTGGTAAGCGCATAACTCAACGACGCCTGGACCAATTTGGCCAATTCTTTTTTTGTATATGTTCGTTGAAGTCCAAGGATGGTTCTTACGGCGAGAAAAAATCGAATAATTGCCGGGAAAACCCTAAAAAAAGCCCTTTTCTTTTTCACATACAAACGTTTTCTAACTAAAACGTAGAATCAATTTGAGCTTTATTGCATTCCGCGATACTTCCGAGATACTTCCGCGACACTTCCGAGATACTTCCGCGATCCTTCCGCGATACTTCCGAGATACTTCCGCGATACTTCCGCGATACTTTCGCTATAGTTCCGCGATACTTCCGATATAGTTCCGCGATACTTCCGCGGCTTTACGCGATACTTCCACGACACTTCCGCGATACTTCCGCGACACTTCCGCGATTCTTCCGCGATCCTTCCGCCATACTTCCGCGATACTTCCGCGACACTTCCGCGATACTTCCGCGATCCTTCCGCGATACTTCCGCGATACTTCCGCGATACTTCCGCGATACTTCCGCTATAGTTCCGCGATACTTCCGATATAGTTCCGCGATACTTCCGCGGCTTGCGCGATACTTCCGCGACTCTTCCGCGATACTTCCGCGATACTTCCGCGACACTTCCGCGATACTTCCGCGATACTTCCGCGATACTTCCGCGATTCTTCCGCGATTCTTCCGCGATACTTCCGCGATACTTCCGCGATACTTCCGCGATACTTCCGCGATTCTTCCGCGATACTTCCGCGATACTTCCGCGATACTTCCGCGATACTTCCGCGATACTTCCGCGATACTTCCGCGATTCGCGACTCTTCCGCGATACTTCCGCGACTCTTCCGCGATACTTCCGCGATACTTCCGCGATTCTTCCGCGATACTTCCGTGACTCTTCCGCGATACTTCCGCGACTCTTTCGCTATACTTCCGCGATACTTGCGCGACTCTTCCCCGATTCTTCCGCGACACTTCAGCGACTCTTCCGCGACACTTCCGCCACTTTTCCGCGACTCTTCCGCGATTTTCCGAGACGCTTCAGCGATTCTGCGATACTTCCGCATACCGTTAATAATTTAAAACATCTAATTAAGCTATAAAGAGTTTAAAAATCTTTCCGTATTTGCTCATCCCCCCTCCGCATTGCTTTGCCAGGTCAATTGTTTGAAAATTACTTTTGGCGGGCACAAAGCTGGCGGAGCTGCTTATTTCAAACGGGTGGTATGCTACCGCATTGTTTGAATCTTAAAGTTGGTTCTTTGAAATATTATTGCAAAATATTAATCCACCAAAACTGTGTAATGGCACCAAATTGGCAGTGAAAATGTTATTGCCAAATTTGATTGAAGCTACTATCTTATCAGATAAATCAAAAGAGCTGACACCACGTATCCCTATGATTCCAAGTAACATGCCATTTGAGTTCAAACGATTGCAATATCCTGTGAGGTTATCATTTGCGTGTCTATCAACAAGGCCCAAAGGCAAACACTTAACGTTTGCGGTGTGAATTTGGAAGAATCGTGTTTTCATGGCCATGTTTATGTTGCGTTTTTATCTGTATTTGCGTTTGTAATTAAATCAATTATATGCTTATTCAAATTGCTTATTAAAATTTGCGACTTTAAAATACTTAAAATTTTAATTTTTTTTTTCATTGTATACGTAGCAAAGCACTTAGCGGGCCGCTAGTAAAATATATTTATAGAGTATTTTATTGACCATTTTTTTATTGGCGGCGATGGCGTTGGCGCCACTTTTTTTTTGCCTTCACCTAAATTGCGGCGTAAAACAATTATAAGCCCAATCAAATGCGTTTATATTAATTTCTCGAAATAAAGTCGATTTATAAAATTTGTTTACAAAACGCAGCTGGATACACAAGTCAGTGTGACCGATTTGGTCAATTTTTCATGGTTTCTTTGGTCACACAGGTTCCCAAACGAAATATATCACAATTTCGCTCACAGAATTCCGTAATAGCATTATGACACTGCATTAAAATCTTCATTAAATTGGCGCATTAATTAGAGGTTTGACAGTAACCATAGGGTTTTGCCTAAGTGCAAGCAAGACGACTATTATAGATTAATGCATTAATTGCTTATAGCATTATGACACTGTATTAAAAACTTCATTAAATGGCGCATTAATTAGAGGCTTGACAGCAACCATAGGGTTTTGCCTAAGTGCGAGCAAGACGACTATACGGCACAATGAGAGATTAATACATTAATTGCTCATAGCATTATGACACTGTATTAAAACTTCATTAATTGGCTCATTAATTAGAGGCTTGACAGCAACCATAGGGTTTTGCCTAAGTGCGAGCAAGACGACTATACGGCACTTTCAATGAGAGGTTAATACATTAATTGCTCATTAATTGAAAAACTTATACGTTTATCGAAAAAAATACCAGACAAAAAATGAGTTCGATAGAATATACCGTCTCTAATTCATGAAATTGTATCTAAAAAGTATATTGATTGCTCATTAGACAAAACGGTCTCACAAAATATATTGGTTTTTGCTGAAGGCTTAGCATAATTTTCAGCAACTATTCTGCACAAAAGCAAAATATATAAGTTTTCGGTGGCGTGGCTTTTTCGCCGTGAAATCTTGCAATTATTATGAATTAACTAAATCTATGTACAAGAAAAGCTGCAAAAATCAGTTTAATGGTTTTTATATTAATTTCTGCAGGAGTATTGGCATGAGGATTCCAGAAATGAATAAATTGTGCACAGCGAATTCCGGCCATTGTTATTGTTTACCTTTTAAGTCAGTCTGACCGTAGTCGCATTACGAAAAAAATCCGAACCAAAAAAGATAATACAGGCAGGCTCCGGTTTTCACTTTCACAAGATTCTTTCGTTTTCGTTTTCGAAAACGAAAATCGGTGCTCCCGTTTTCACTTTCACAAGATTCTTTCGTTTTCAAAAACGGGCAAGTTTGTCTTGTCGAAATGAAAAGTAAATGCCTTTTTCTACATCAAATCGGGTTTTAATTGCAAAAGGAAAAAATAGTTGGCTCGTTGGTCTATTGATGTTTATTTCACACCATCAGTAGATCAATCTAGCTCGTAATTACTTTTAAATAATTATTTTCTGACCCCACCTCGAATTCATAAATAAAATATTTGCCGTCGGCAACAACAACTTTCGTTTTGCTAAGGGGTCGATAAATCTATTGCCAGAAGTTATCGTCAATGCTGCCGTACTTGTATTGGAACGAAACAACCACCTAAAAATACTTATAAAATGAAAACGAAGAAGAAAATATTTATAAAGAAAAGTTAAATAAGCTTTTTATAAATAAATATGTTTAATTTAATTTCTTAAATGGTAAAAGTGCAGTAAAAAGTGGTTGAGAATAGTGGAATTAAAACTGCAAAAAGGTGGCATCCCTTTATTGTGTCAAACAGCTGATTTCTGGTGGAGGCTTATTTAAACTTTTGAAAATGTAAGTAAAACCACTTAATTTGTGTATTTAAAACTAAATGCAAAGCTATCGTTTTCAGGGGGAAGCATAAGTCGACTTATCAAGATGAAATAATAATAATAATAACGATGAGAAAATGAAACATTCCGATAACGAAACGATGACAAAAAGTTTGTGAAAACCGGAGCACCTAAAACGAAAACGTACGTTTTTGCCCAAAAACGAAAACGAAAAAAAAAAGTGAAAACCGGAGCCTGCCTGATAGTTGTCTCTTTCAAGGTTCTAATGAAGTAGCTAATTAATGAAAACTTGTGCCCTGTATCATAGCCGTATTATTAATTGACAAACTTATCGGTCTATCGAAAAAAATACCAGACAAAAAAATGAGTTCTATATAATATACCGTCTGTAATTCATTAATAGCCTTGTTCCACTGCTCCATTATTTAAAAAATGGACCGTCGGTTGTTCCACAGCTCCATCTACATTCTCCGGCGACAAGTGAATGGGACGAACAGCTGGGCATGCGTTGTTTATAAAATCAAAACATTTATAAATTTTACCATATGTTTTCTTTTTTATTGAAAGAGATATATATATCCTTGCGTTGACAAACTTCTGAATGTTCATGGACTTGAAGTTTCGAAGGATCCGATGGACTTGTTGAAAAATAGATCAACCTTGAAGGTGCTCCTCCTCATTGACTTCATTCTTGTACTTCCTGGTCAGGTTGCCGTTTTTCGTCCTGACTTCCTTCTACTCCACTTATTTTTGGCCGGCTTCAACCAGCTTATATATGGTTGTTCTTCTGTGGCGACCGCATTGGAATTATGTTTTCCATCCACATACCCAACACGAGCGCATTATGATGCGGCGCCCAAGTAATGGAGCGTTTGCGCTTCTTTCCACTCATCTTAATGCAAAACAAATTAATATTTATATATTTATATTTAAAATTAAAACAATAAGAAATTGTGCTTACCTTATAAGTTTTCAAATAGCTGTGGCACTCACAAAATAGTCGATAATCGATATTTTTCGGTATATTTTTAGTATGGTCTGTCGATTTTGAACGGACCATTTAAAACCCATTTAAAATAATGGACCATTCTCGAAAATGGAGCTAAATGTAGCTATAAATTGTATGTAAAAAGTATATTAATATCTCATTAGACAAAACGGTCTCACAGAATATATTGGTTTTTGCTGTAGGCTTGGCATAATTTTCAGCAACTATTCTGTACAAAAGCAAGATAATTAAACAAAATAAATAAGTTTTCTGGCGGCATGGTTTTTTCCCCATTTTGCAATTGTTATGAATTAACTAAATCTATGTACGAGAAAAGCTGTAAAAATCAGTTTAATGGTTTTCATATTAATTTCTGCAAAAGTATTTGCATGAGGATTCCAAAAATGAATAAATTGTGCACTGCGAGTTCCGGCCATTGTTATTGTTTACCTTTTAAATTGGTCTGACCGTAGTCGCATTTCGAAAAAAATTCGAACCAAAAAAGACATATAGTTGTCTCTTTCAAGGTTCTAATGAAGTAGCTAATTAATGAAAACTTGTGCCCTGTATCATAGCCGTATAAGCGATTTTCGTCGATCTTGGGCCCCGGTTCCACTACAGTTGCTTTTTCCAATTCTGCTTTTTCTGTGTATAAGGATTGTACAAAAAGTTGCTTTTTCGTTTAATTTGATAGTATCGATTATTTCAGTCTTTTTCTGCCTATCGATGTGTGATTTGGTCCCGCTATCACCACCAGCCAGCCGTTTTTTGAACAAATGAAATTGGCTGGAGGAACAAATATTGAACAAATTCATGATTTTCTCCATGTTTTGTAAACTAAATAGCATTTAATACATAATTCATTTAGCGGTCTATGGATTCAACTGGCCATTGCACTTCTGGACGATCCTAGCTGGCGTACATGCAGTTCTGGCGGCCACCGCCACTTTGTCTGCAGCTTCTCTCCTTTGTAAAACTAATTGGGCATTGCAATAGCTTTCTTTGGCTTGCAAGCCGCTTACCTTCAGATAGCTGAGCCCTGTGGACGGTCGGCGGCGGTGCGCAGGGATTGTCTCACTTCTCCGAGTTGGCCTCTTCGCCATATTCTAACGGAACCGGTGGCGGAGGCCTGCACAGGAGGAGGGTAGGGGCGGGGGCGCATACCCGAACTTATTCTTTTCCTCTGGGGGCAGGACCGCCTCCATTACTAATCCTTCGGAAGGGCCAGGTGATGTGAATTCGGGATCATAAGAGACTTGCTAAGGAAGAGAAGGGTTGATGCGTCTGCATCCGAGTTGTAGACTCGGCTTCAGGCTAAGAGATTCCAGTTGACTGCAGTTGCTCCTGCAAGTCTTACGTCCCCAGTCAAGCGGCTGGCTGGCGGAACAACATGAAATCTTTATTGTTACTTAGCCGCAAAATAAAGTCTAGATCTTTCATTTTTAATCTTAGTAAACAGTGCACAGTGCACCACTGCAGTGGTTTGAATTTTGAATTGAATTTTATTTATCGCCAAATCAAAACCAAAACAAAAAACAGCTGTTTCCCTTCAAGAGAGTGCTAAAAAGCACTTTTCCTAGTAGAAACACCTTTTCTGCTTTTCGTGACTCTCTTGCGATTCTCGTAGTGGAAAAGAACCCTTACAAGAGTTGCTATATCCCATTCTGCATTATGAGTTTTTCCTGAGTATAAAGTATAAGTATAGTTATCTAGTGTTGACAAAAATGATAAAGTGGTTGGTTTTAGTAGTTATTTACGATAGTATCGATAGTCCGTAGTACCGTATTAATTTTCTGCCAATCGTTGTATGATTTGTGATTACCACCACCAGTGTTGCCGTTTTATCCTTTTTCCGGACAGATCTGTCCGGTTTTTAACTGCGTCAGCCGGAAAAAATTTAAAACGTCCCCTAGCCTTTTATCTGTCCTTTTTTTTATTTTGGCCTGGCCTTTTTATCCGCTTTTTTTTTTTGTGTAAAGTGCTGAAAAGTAATCCAAATGTACATTACTTTTATATCGATAGCAGCACTTTTAAATTAATGAAACCCTGTTGTAATCGTAAATCGGATATATCGATATACAGTGCTTTCAGTTGTTACTTTTATTGTGAAATTTGTGCGGGAAAGATGCCAAAAGAAGTTTATAAACAAAAGTTTAAAAGTTTTAATATTTTAATACTCTTTTGTTTCACACATTTATTGAAATTGTTTTTTCTTTTTTAGGTTTGGGCTTCGCCGGAAAGGCGTATGTTGCCATGAATATGAAATTCCTGAGCAATATTTAAAAATGATTGGAAGCAACCAATCTACAAAAAATCTAAGTTTAGAAGCTTGCAATGATGACATTGACGATATTCTAAACGAGTTGGCAACCAATAAAGAATGATATTACATAAAATGTATGGAAAAAATATTTTGTCTTGTTTTTTGTCCTTTTGTTTTAAATTTTTGTCCTTTTCTATCCTTTTTTATAATCAATCTAGCCTTTTTCTGTAACGAGCTGATGGCAACACTGACCACCAGTAGCAGCTGTTTTTTAAATAAATTAAATTGATTGCTCGCTGGCGGACCAAATATGAAACAAATTATAATGTTCTCTTCTTTTTAACTAATTAGCTATTAATATGAATTGGCTATTGCATTCTTGACGATCCTAGCTGGCGTAGATGCTCCACTGTCGGCCACTGCCTCCTCCTACACTAACAGGCTCGGAGCTTTGGCGCTCGGTGGTTTCTCTATCTAGACACCCTCTTTTGCTTCAGCTTCTCGTGCTAGTAATTGTCAATTCACACTACAGATCATCAACAATCTACCGTCGACAGTTTATAATGATGCGATTGAATGTGCATCCAGCCGGTATTTTAGTTTAAAGCTCACGTACTCACCAGCGCTAAAATTTAGCAACCAAATGAGTGCGAGCGAGAGGTAAATACACTTTTTCGGCAACTCAGATGAGCTAAGAGAAATACTACAATATACTAGAATGAACATTGCGTTAGGTCTTTTAAATCAGATGAGCCTTAGCAAGGGAGGCGCGAAAGGAAGGAAATATTTGATAATACACCCGCGACCCTTGCGAAATGGAGACAGGCAATAGGATGCAAAACCGTATGGCGGGTTTTTTTTAGCGGGTAATAATAAATTTATTTACAATACAATTAAAGAAGATCGAATTATATGGGATCTTGACAATAAAATAAATAAAAATAAAAAATAGTAAAATAAAATTATGTCTTTAAAAATGTAATTTCAAAGTGTTCAGTCTCAGCAATATGTATATGCGATAACAAAGGTAGCGATTGTAAGGTCAAGCGCAAATGCATATTATGCTGACATGAAGAAGTCGAATTGGGCACCGTTTCCCATTTCTGAATAGATCATAATACACAGTAACCCACATTTCTTCTACACAGAATTTCGTTGACATAAGCATATTCTTTATACTTTGTTTAGCTATAAATACCGTTAAGTTTCCTCAATAAAATCAGTAATTGTTTTGACCACAACGCAAGCTTTACTCATTTCCTGCATTCAACAGAGGCTGTCGCTGAGTCTTCAGACCCTCATATGCACCATCCTTAGTCCAACTGGTTCATGTTCTAGTTGCGGCGACACAAGGCAGACAGTTCATGTACTGTATGCCAGGCACCTTAGCCTACACATTAACATTTGGTGACCCCGACGGTCTAGGAAACATCCTAGATCCTTGAAGGATTTCAATCATCCTTTGGCTCAGAACTCAGATTTCTAGCCGTTCACAGGAAGCATCCGACCTTTGAAGGATTTCAATCATCCTTTGGTCACAATCTCAAAGTTGTCAATCAGGCGACACTTTGAGGGATTTCAACATCCTTTTGGCTCAGAACTTCTAGCCGTTGATCACATTCGGTGATCCCTACAGGAAACTATTCTGCACACACTTCTCAGAGTTGTCAACAAGGCGACACTTTGAAGAAATCTTCCAAGTCATTGTTCAACTTCTTCGACCATCGACGGTTGCGAACAGGAGCGTATCCAGCGTTTCAGCAAATAAAACACTCCCAACGGGTCAGAAGTGAAGTAACACTATAATGGCTAATACAAAGGAAGAGCAAGCAGTCGCCGAGACTTTAGACTTGCAAGAAAAGATCAGTCAAGAGATCTCGAAATATATCCGCAACTACAAAAGGATTCAGCGGAGAGAAAACTAAATCCCACGTATTACCAAACCAAATTGGCCGCCATCGATGACGCATGGAATCGGTTTGCGACAAACCATCTTAATATTCCTGAAAAATATAGAACCACTGAGTATACCAAGTTCAACAATGACTGTCGTGCCACATACGAAGAATACAGAGCGAACATGCTCGACAATATAGAACAGTCAACAAGCAACGCTGATGCAAATCCAGAAGCGGGAAGTATACATCAGCCCATGATAGCATCTGACAAACTCAGAACGGCATGTCGCCGACAAAGGGCGATATCCGAGTCTATCAAACGCGCTCTGAAAGAGTTTTCAGAGACAGGAAAGACCATCACAAGTGATTTGATAAAATCACTATGGTCTCAGACGCAAGAAATTCATTTTTCCGTTCACGAAGAATACGATGACCCAATTAAGGGAGGATATGATATGCAGTCCTTCCTAAGACTGGAAAAGGAAATTCAAGCGGTCTTAGGGGCAAAAACAATACATCAAGCAACGAAGATGTGCACTTGCCCAGAGTCAGCATCCCAAAATTCGATGGAGATCTGCTCAAATGGACTCAATTTTTCGATATATTCAAATGCATGGTCCATGACACTAAAATGCCCACCGTACGGAAAATGTGGTATCTGAAAACCACCGTAACCGGAGAGGCAGAAAGGTTGATAAGGCATATCGATCTTAAGCAAGAAAATTACTTGCATGCATGGGGTATATTGGTTGACGCTTACAACAATCCCCGACATGTAGCAGACACTATTCTCAATCGTCTCCTGCAACAACGCACAAATAGTGACGATCCGAAGTCATTAAAAGAATTATACATTACAACAATTGAGTCCCTGGCATCGTTAGAAGGGACTTTGGCATCAATGTATCTAGCTGGGATACAATATTGATTGCCATCATCAGGCAAAATTGGATTTTGCTACTAGAGCCCTATACGAACAGTCGTTAGATGGGTCTCGAGAGCTACAAAGCTTGGACACAATGGTCAGCTTCCTGGATCAACGAATTCGAGTACTGGAGACAGGAAAAAGAGGCCAACAGGCAAAAGGGAGCAAATAAAATCTACATGTACCTCTGCCAGCGCTGGAAAGGTATCAAACTGTCCGTTTTGCAAAGGAATCATCAGCTTTACAAATGCGATGACTTCCGCAACAAAACAGTACCCGAACGACTCAATTGGGTGCAAAACAACGCTTGTGTGTAAATTGCTTTAGCAGTGACCACAATGCAAAGGAATGCCGAGGTCGCACGTGTTTTAAATGTGACAAAAACACCATACATTGCTGCATCTTGAAACCACATCAGGTGCAGCAACCGAGCCACAATCTCTTACTGTAGGTGCAGCAAGCAACAAAGTTACAACCTACTCGCCACCGTCAAAGTGGCAGTAAAAGCAAGCAATGGCCAGGTTGCGACCTTCAGAGCTCTGCTTGATTCAGGATCACAAATAAATTTGATTTCTGAACGAATGGCGTCAATGCTATCACTAAAACTCCACGGTACTTCACTACGTATCGAAGGAATTGGAGGCAATCCAAAAACTAGTAGAGCCAGAGTAAATGTGCTGATGAAATCGATGCATAATGACTTTACTCAACAAGTTGAAGCTTTTGTGTTACCACACATCATAGCTGATCAACCGGCTCATCAGTTAAATTCTACAAATCTACAAGTCCCGAGCAACATTGCCCTAGCTGATCCAAGCTTCGACAAGCCAGGAAAGATTGACATGCTTATCGGAGCCGAGCACTATTATTCATTGCTTCTACCAAACCAGACTCTATTAAAGCCAGGAGGCCCAATTCTTCAAAATACAAAACTTGGATGGATTGTGGCCGGAAAAGTTTCGGCGGAGCAAAACTCTGCTGCAATTTGTGCAGCTGCAGCTACAGATGAAGAAATTGATACGCTGTTGGAACGCTTCTGGACTTTAGAAACTCTAGAAACTGAAGAAAAACACCGATCACCGATGGAGGCTCATTGCGAAAAACATTTTGTAGGAAATCTCCAAGTTGCAGCTGATGGAAAATTTATTGTCAAACTCCCATTTTCTGAACAATCTTCAGCCCTGGGGCATCACAAAGAACTGCAACAAACAGATTCCTGGCACTGGAGCGAGAACTTCACCTGAAATCTGGAAAGGGTACGTGGACTTTATGGAGGAGTATGAAGGACTTGGACATATGAAACAAGTGCATCCCTCAAACATACCAGCGGATCACTACTTTATCCCACACCACTGTGTGCTTAAACCTGAAAGCAGCACAACAAAACTACGGGTAGTATTTGATGCTTCCTGTAAAACCACAAGCAATAAATCTTTGAATGATATATTGCATGCTGGACCCACTGTCCAGAGCGAGCTGTTTGCAATTTTGCTACGCTTTCGCACTCACAAATATGTGTTCACAGCAGACATAAGAAAAAATGTATCGGCAAGTGTGGATGCACCCTGATGATCAATTTCATCAATTAATCGTCTGGAGAAAGAATCCATCTGACGACCTTAAGTATTACCGTCCGTCCCATTCCTAGCTACAAAATGCTTGGATTATTTGGCTGAGAAGGTCAAGAATAAACTACCGCTTGGATCATCCGTGTTAAAGCATGATTTCTACGTCGACGACTGTCTCACTGGAGCAGACAGTATTCCGGAAGCAGTCCAAATTCAACGAGAATTAAACCAAATTTTGTTGCCATCCGTAGTATTCAAGCTCCGAAAATGGTGCTCGAACAACGAACAAGTTTTAACAGAAATTCCTAAGGAAGACATTGTCAACAATGTCAAGCTAGACGAAACACTGAAACACTACAGTGTGAAGACCTTGGGTCTTGTGGGCGATCCCAAAAAGCGAAGCCTCAACTATCACCAAACGAGTTGTAAGTTCTGAATCTGCACAGATATTCGACCCACTAGGACTATTTGCCCCTGTTGTAGTAAAGGCAAAAATATTTATGCAAACTCTGTGGGGACTAAACCTGGGTTGGGACGATGAGCTCCCACCCCACCTTCAGGATGATTGGAAGAATTATCGCTCAGGTTTGCAAGCTTTAAATACTATGGAAATCCCGAGGCATATCTTTGATGGAAGGGTACCAATCACTCAAGAAGTACACACGTTCGTCGATGCGTCAGAGCGAGCGTACGGAGCGGCAGTATATATACGAGTCACTTACAAAAGTAATCAAGTGTCGGTCCGGCTCCTGTGCTCCAAATCAAGAGTGGCACCAGCAGCAAAAGAAACGTTACCTCGTCTAGAACTATGCGCTGCAGTATTGGGCGCTGAACTGACTCACAGAATAAGGAAGGATCTACGCCTAACTAGTGAGAAGGAATCTTTGTATTTTTGGACTGACTCAACTGTGGTTCTGTCCTGGATAAACGCATCAGCATCAACATACCACACGTTCGTTGCAAATCGGATCGCAAAATCCAAGCTGTATCTGACCGATCGCAATGGCGTCATGTCTCATCAGGAAATAACCCGGCAGACGTACTATCAAGAGGAATTGCCGCCAGCAAATTAGCGGAACATAACCTCTGGCTATATGGACCGCTCTTTCTACACGGTTTCTGTGACAAGTGGGCCAAAGTACCAACCATTGTTCCCAGCGATTTGGAACGACGGTCAAAATCAAGTAAGCCTGCCAACATGTCGAGATCAGATTGGAGGAGAAGTCTACAACTGTAACCATAGCAACTCCTTTCATAAACTGCAACGTATTGTAGCATACATGATGAGATTCTGTAACAAAAGGAATAGAGCCACTACAACCACTATGTGTCGGTGAGTTGACTCGTGCAAGGGTTATCATCTTCCGCACCATTCAGCAGATTGATTTCGCTGCTGAATACAAACAGCTTCTAAACCACGAGATTGTGGACAAAAAGAGCTCGATCATCTCCTTATCCCCTATACTAGGAAAGGACGGACTTATCAGAGTCGGAGGTAGATTAGAGGAATCTCAACTTCCATATAATGCGAAGCACCAAATCCTGCTTCCTTACAATGATCCGATTATGAGGATGCTATTGAGAGAGATGCATGAAGAGAACATGCATTGTGGAGCGCAATCACTACGAGCCATTGCCAGACAGCAGTACTGGATTGTCAATGATAAAACAATGGCAAGAAGCATTATACACTGCTGAGTCAAATGTACAAAGGCACGACCCAAATTAATGCAACCAATTATGGGCAACCTTCCAGCGGACCGAGTAACACAGGCGCGGCCATTCTTCAACTCTGGTGTTGATTACTGCGGGCCCATTTGGATTCATCACAAGATCCGTGGGAAAAGACCCGACAAGGCCTATATAGCAGTGTTCTGCTGTTTCGCCACAAAGGCAGTGCATCTGGAACTAGTGAGTGATTTGACGACGGATGCATTTTTAGCCGCTCTTCGACGATTTTTGAGTCGACGCGGAAAATGCCAGACCATTCACTGCGATAACGCAACCAATTTCGTCAGCGCCAATAATCAATTAAAAACCTTAGAAGAAGCGATCTTCTCGGATAAGGCCCAGGCCCAAATTATCCACCATTGCAACAAATCGCAGGTGGAATTCAAGTTCATACCGCCCCGAGCGCCATCATTTGGCGGCCTTTGGGAAGCCGCGGTAAAATCAGCAAAACGACTGCTGGTATCAGTCACAGCCACGTCGTCTTGAGGAGCTCAACACTGTGATCATTGAAGTTGAAGCAATCTTCAATTCACGGCCGCTTACCCCAATGTCATCAGATCCGACTGATACATCAGCTCTAACTCCAGGGCATTTTCTGATTGGTGAGCCATTGACCGCTCCTCCTGATGTGAACCTCGCCTCACCCGGAAAAACATTGGTGAAAAGATGGGAATTAGTATCCAGACTAAAGCAAGCGTTCTGGAATCAGTGGTCCATGGAATATCTACAAGAACTTCAAATGCGTAACAAATGGAAGACCATGTCGCAGAATGTCGAAGAAGGACTACTAGTTCTCGTAAAGGAAGACAACGTGCCGGTGATGAGCTGGCCAATGGGAAGGGAAGTAAAGACCTATCCTGGCAAGGACAACCACGTCCGGGTAGTAGACGTTAAAACCGCCTCTGGAATATTCAAACGCGCAGTTACTCGGCTTGCTCCGCTTCTAAAAGAAGAAGCCACAAAACGACCTCGCAGCTCCATTGTAGAAACAACAATGCCGGAAGAAATCCCAACACAGAGGAAGAAGCTGAAGCTTCCGGTCCTTCCAACGTTGCTGGCAATGCTACTCATCCTCCCACTGGCAATGGGACAACCAAATGATGTAACGCAGTTCACAAATAAACCCGGAATATTCTACAAAAGACTCGGCACTTCCAGAATGGCAATTTCAGAATGGACCATCATCGTCTACTACGACTTGAAACCATACTGGACCGATATGAGAATACTATCTGACGGGATTACTGAACTAAAACATAAGTGTTCAGAACTACGAAATGCAAATGCATGTAACTCTATACTTGATCATTTTCAACATTTATATGGCGAGTTACAAGCTGGAAATGATTTGATTAACCATTCCCGACAGCGCAGGTCACCACTTGATATAGTCGAAAACGTAGCGCACTCATTATTTGGCGTGCTTGATTCAAACTATGCAGAAGAAATGGCCAAGGTCATACACGAAGTCAAAGCCAACGATGATATGCTGATGATGCTGCTCAAGAATCAAACGTCTGTTCTTGATTCCACTACAAATGTAGTCAGAAAAAGCAATTCGGCCAACGACAAACGAATCAGGACGCTAGAACAACAACTAGCAACCATCAAAGAGAGAGAGACAAATACGAAGGCGATTACCTAAAGCAAGCATTCATGGTCCTAACAGCCCAGCTAACCCTGCTGGCGACGGGGATGCAGCGGATGCAAAATGAGATAGCTAGCGTCCTTACTGATGTCCGCCACCGAACCATTAGTCCCATGCTAGTATCTCCGCAGCAACTGAGAGATCAACTTTGTCAAATTCGGGATCATCTTCTACCAGATCAAATGTTACCGATATCATCGGAAAATGCTATCCAGCTCTACCGAATTATGCACGCTGAAGGCACAACAACTACCGATCATGTAATCTTCAAGATTACACTTCCTCTGGTATCCACAGCGCAGCAGGAAGTGTTCAGCATCATCCCCATCCCGGCGTGGAAGGCAGGAAGCTGGCATAGACAAATATCATTGCCGTCAATGCTCATAGAGATCAATTTATGGGATTGACTGAAGACGAATTTGAGTTATGTCTAAAAGTGCCAAACGGTGAGCACATATGCTTTAATCATCAAGCTACGTTTAGCGCGGACAACCAGTGTGAATTTCAGTTGTTTAACAACAAGACTGAAACACTATGTGAGACTGTCCAAACAAAATCCGATCTGATTTGGACAAAGACGCATCAACGGAACAGATGGATGTTCGCAACGCACAGTCCCATAGAGCTTCAAGCTGTATGCAAAGGAACACCTTCCACAGTACACCTTGAAGGAACGGGTTTACTATCACTCTCCGCAGGCTGCACCGCGCGCAACTCAAAAATTAGTGTTGGCACATTCAGCACTACGATCAGCGAAACGAAATCAACATATGTTCGTTTCGGCAATATCACAAAGTTTGACGCAGAAGAAACTACAACCCGAGTATCCGAACTAGACGAATTAGATGTCCTACAACAAAGACTGGCCAAACTGAAGGATACAACATGGAAAAATCACTTCAGCACTGTGCAGCACCATCAAGTAGCTGCCTATGTGGCCTTAGCAATATCAATTATAGTAAGCATTGCATTTATTCTACGACGGCAATACAGCAAATGGAAGCCACGACAACGGACCTCCAAGCCTCAGGAAAACGCTGAGCAGTCGTTACTGGAACCTACCCCACGCAGTTTTGCTTTCAACATTAGCGATAGTTGAACACCTGTTCAACGACCGGGAGAATGTTCAGTCTTAGCAATATGTATATGCGATAACAAAGGTAGCGATTGTAAGGTCAAGCGCAAATGCATATTATGCTGACATGAAGAAGTCGAATTGGGCACCGTTTCCCATTTCTGCATAGATCATAATACGCAGTAACCCACATATCTTCTACACACAATTTCGTTGACATAAGCATATTCTTTATACTTTGTTTAGCTATAAATACCGTTAAGTTTCCTCAATAAAATCAGTAATTGTTTTGACCACAACGCAAGCTTTACTCATTTCCCTGCATTCAACAGAGGCTGTCGCTGAGTCTTCAGACCCTCATATGCACCATCCTTAGTCCAACTGGTTCATGTTCTAGTTGCGGCGACACAAGGCAGACAGTTCATGTACTGTATGCCAGGCACCTTAGCCTACACATTAACACACAGGGGAAAAAAAAAAAAGTGTCAAATTTCAACTTAAAAAATTATAGACATGCTTATTGCTTCTCCTCTGCTCGTCCCTGACCAGTGGTCTACTACTGGGATTATTTTCTTAGTTGGCTACCACCCCAAAATGCTGAACAAAAAGAAGGAGAATGAGAGCAGCCCGTCCTTGGGAAGCAGCCAAGCAGCCACCACTGCATTCCGTGGAGAAGTCACGGAGAAAGATCATAGTGGTCAGTCGCAAGGAACAGCGCGCGGTGACTTAAGCGCTAAGCTCGTGGCAGCAGCTGACGCGGACGTGGATGTGCCCAACGATGCGACACGTAGCAGATGTTCTACGACACAATGCGAAGAGATCCACCAGCAGCCAACTGGTCGACAAAGATGTCCTTCGGTCAACACGCCCCAGCGGGATCTGGACCAGCTCTCCAGCAGTGGCAGTAGTAGCTGTTGCAGGGCCAGGAGCAGCTCGTCCTAGTCGGCGGCATGGGGAGCTGGTCCCGCGGCATTGGCAATCATAATTTAAGTAAATAAATAAATAATTTGTTCATTTTGCAGGTATTTGTGGACTGACCGAGTTTTATTTGAATTGTAAACAAACACTTGTGACAGTATGGCCGTTCGTATGGATTTTCGGTGAGCACCATAAAACCCGGTAACACTAGAAAGATGAAACCCTTTTAGCTAGCGGAAAAGCGGTCCCATAATATAAGACGTTGACATGTGAGTTTTTGTAAGAAACTGAATTTATTCAGAGCGGTCTCCGCTTTATATAGATCCTAGCTTACGCAGCTAACATCAAATCTTATTCTAGATATACATTCTTGAGTGCGATAGGGGTGAACACAGGATTCGTGGATTCCACGCAGGGATTCAAATTACATGTACATATTGTCAAGTGTTTTGTGTTAGGCCCATTTGGCTGCTATATTTAAAGATATGCTGAGATCCCACGCAGGAGATCAGTTTACATTAAATTATATGTGTTACGCCCAACCTGTCGCTATGTTAAGAGTCATGCACACATGCGCTAAGCAGCGTACAGCTGCATTGATTTGTTAAAAATAAGTATATATTTATATATAAACGTGTTCATGTGTGAACACTAGCTAAGCTAAGCTGGTAATTAATGTTTATACCCGTTATCCATAGGGTTCAAGGGTATTATAAAGTAGTGCCGACCAAGAATGCATATAACATTTATGTATTGCATTTATTATGTGCAGAAGGAGAAATCTCCGACCCTATAAAGTATATATATTCTTGATCAGCGTCACCAGCCAAGTCGATTTAACCATGTCCGTCTGTCCGTCTGTGTGAAACAACAGATCTCAGAGATTATAAGAACTAGAGTTACCAAATTTGGTCCGTTTGTCCGTCCGTGTGAAACAACAGATCTCAGAGATTAAAAGAGCTAGAGTTAACAAAATTTTTAACACCATTGGAATTTTTGCCACGCCCATTCCTGCCCCTGAAAATCATAAAAAACTGAGTATAAGCTATGTTAAAATCGTTATTTTCGGCTTAAAGTCAATAGATAAAATATATAAATAGGTTTTTGAGGAAATTTTCTGAACGTTTGAATAAAACCGGATGATAATCATGGAAGTTATTAAACAATAAAGTTTCTATGTATGATCCTTCTTCTTCTATGTTGATACTGCCATTGCGTGTTGCTCAACACGTTCCTAGCTACATTTGTCTTATTTGGGTGTTGCTCAACACTAGCAACTTCTACTTCTAGCAACATTTGTCTTCATTTGCCAACATTTTCTTTTTTCCATGTCCATATGCTATTTAATTTCACCCAAAATGCTTTGGTTACTGGGGATTGTTCTGTGTTCGTGTGTTTTCGAGGCGAGCATCTCCTCCAAGACCGGCGGGACCCGCAAGAACGCTTTGCTCGCCATTACTCAGGGTGTGAATCATTTGATTGTCGGCATGAAAAGGTTTTCCGTTCCCCCGGTCATAAAGAACATCGGCAACAACCCCGTCGGCATCTTCGGCACATTTCCGGCTGTCACGGCGACAAAATGCTGGAACCCTCTACCAACGTAACCTGGTTCAAGGGATGAAAGGTGGAGCGCAAAGAGGATAACGCCAGTGACAAGGAAATGATCAATTAAATAAAGAGCCCATAGCTCCTAACTAAACCTCCGGCTAAGTCGTCAACTTATTCATTGAAATGGGTTATCGCGCCTTTAGGGTCGGTAACAACGGAGCAAAGTTCCTTCCAACGTAATCCTAAACTTCGTTCTTCCGTAGAGAGCGGAAGGGAAAATTATAGAAAATGGATGATTAAAAGACAAAAAATAAAATTTTAAATACTGGAGTATTCTAAGATAAGCAAAAAGATGCTGAAACAGAAAAATAAATAGTTTTCGACAAACAAAATTAGTGATATGATTAAAACAAGTGCATTATCTTCTTCTATACATATAAAAATGGAGCCCAAAAACTGTGTTGTAAAAAACTACTGGAGAACGGCTGAGCCGATTTGGTTCAAATTTTTTTTCAGTTGTAGGTAACTAACAGGAGAAGGTCAGAACGTAATAAAATTTTTAGAAAATCCTCCAGGGTAATGGTGAAAAACAGATAATTAAAATATCAAATTATATAAAACAGTAGTGTATCGAAATATATGTCAAAGTAAAAACAAATCGTTTCAATATTATTCGGTTTCTTATTCGTTTTATCAGACGCCGGATTTGTTTAATTTCTTCCTGTGATTTGTAGGAATAATGCCTGCTATAAGACGGCCAAACATTGGACGACGTACACGTCGAGCAACATATAGTCGGAATGTCCATGAAAGTCAAACGCAAGACGAACGTGCAGAAAGAAATGAATCGAGACGAACCCGTTTAGCACAGATTCGCTCTACACAAGAGTACCAAGAACAGACTTGAATCGTGCTGCATTTGCATACAATTTCTCAACGTCCTACAAAGACCATAGCTGCGTTGTTATCGGTTCATTGTCTGTGGTATGTCAGCACTGCAATGCACTGAAGTTTCGATTGAAAGCTCCCGGCTTATGCTGCGCAGGTGGCAAGGTAAAATTGCCGGTTTTGACTCATCCACCAGAGCCATTGTATTCGCTTCTATATGGAAATACAAGCAAATCAAACCATTTCCTGTTGCACGCACAAAATATAACGGATGTTTTCAAATGACGTCATTTGGAGCAGAGGTTGTTCAACAACCAGGCTACAATCCGAGTTATAAGGTAATAGCGTCACTCTTTTATCAACATAACCAACTATAATTTTTCACGAAATTGCATCACAAAATTCAGATTCAAGGGCAAATTCACCATCGAGCGGGCGCTTTGTTACCACCACCAAACAAAGATCATAAACTCCTTTAGATCTAGTTCGTTGGTGATTCGGCAGTTGAACTTAATCAGCGTTGTGCAATTTTCACTGCAACTAAACATAAAATAATACAACAATTGCAAAATCTTCTTCATGAGTGTAATGAATTGGTCAGATTGTTCAAAACAGCTTTGGACACAATGCATTCTGACGACCACAAAATCATTATCAGAGCAGATAAAAGACCAGCAGGAAGCCATTCAAGACAATTCAATGCGCCCACTATCAATGAAGTCGCTGTGGTGATTGTTGGCGAGAATGTGGAATCACGCGATATTGTTCTCAAGCGTCGGGATGATGGACAATTGCAACGCGTTTATGAGACTCATCGGTCATATGATGCACTTCAATATCCGTTGATGTTCTGTCGTGGAGAAGATGGCTATCACTTCAACATAAAGATGGTCAATCCAACGACAGGTTTGTTTAATCACTTCTTTTCATTCTGCACGTAAATTCGAATTCATATTACAGGAGAAAAACGAATAAGAAAGTCAGCTCAATGAATTTTTATGCATATCGATTGATGATTCGACTAGATGTTGACAATCATCTGTTGAGATACCGCCGTTTGTTTCAGCAGTACTGTGTCGACATGTATGTTAAAGTAGAAACGGAGCGTCTCAATTTCATTCGTTTCAATCAGTCAAAGTTATGATCTGACGAGTACATCCACTTGCGTGACGCCATCGCTACTGATGGACACGCGGCAAACATTGGTTGTTTGACCGTTCTGCCAGCTACTTATGTTGGGAGCCCGCGCCATATGCATGAGTACGCTCAAGATGCGATGACGTACGTGCGGATTTACGGACGACCTGATTTATTTATCACGTTTACATGCAATCCAAAATGGCCCGAAATTACGAATTTGTTGCACCAAGGACAAACATCCAGCGATCGACATGACATCACTGCACGAGTATTCAAGCTAAAGGTAAAATTCTTATGGATTACATCGTTAAGCAGAAGGTTTTGGCGTAGTTCGTTGTTGGATGTACTCGGTTGAATGGCAGAAGCGTGGCTTACCACATGCGCACATTTTGCTTTGGATGTTCGACAAGATCCGACCAGAACGTATTGATTCGATTATTTCTGCCGAAATACCAGATCCAGAAACTGATTCGGAGCTGCATTCCGTTGTGAAAACTAGTATGATCCATGGCCCTTGCGGAGTCCACAACCCAGAATCACCATGCATGGAAAACGGAAATTGCACAAAACGATTTCCCCGTCCGTTGGTGGCTGAAACAATCAGTGGAAACGATGGATATCCATTGTATAGGGTAGTTCTCCAGATGACAACGGCAGATGGATCGAAATGATGGTAAAAATAACAAAGTCATCGTCGATAACCGCTGGATCGTTCCATATTGTCCGCTTTTGTCGAAAACGTTTTTAACGCACTGCAATGTTGAGTACTGCAACTCTATAAAATCAATCAAATACATTTGCAAATATGTGAACAAAGGGAGCGACATGGCGGTGTTTGGCATTGCTGATCCGAATGCAAACGACGAGGCCATTTGGCGTCTGTTTTCATTTCCGATTTATGAACGTCATCCGACGGTCGTAGACTTATCTGTTCACTTGGAAAACGGCCAGCGTGTCTACTTTACGGACGCGAACGCAGCGCAAAGAGCAGAACGGCCACCAGCGACAACGTTGACAAATTTCTTTCTACATGCGAAAGTGATCCGTTCGCAAGGACTTTACTTTATTCGGAAATGCCACGCTATTATACATGGAACGCTGCATCGAAAAGTTTCAACGCCGAAAAGAGGCGATGCTGTTGATGGTTTCGCTGATATCTATTCGACTGATGCTCTCGGACGAATATACACAGTTCATCCACGCCAAGACGGATGCTTTTATATTCGCTTGCTTTTGGTGAACATAAGAGGCCCTACATCCTTCGAGTCCATGCGTACTGTGGATGGTGTGCTGTGCGCCACTTTTCGGGAGGCTTGCCAACGTTTAAATTTGCTTGAAAACGACACACATTGGGACTCAACGCTCGCTGATGCCACTGTTTCTCTTTCTGGATCAAATCAAATTCGTGCATTATTTGCAATAATCATAGCCACATGTCATCCGTCGAACCCGACCGCACTGTGGGAAAAGTACAAGGACGATATGGCTGACGACATTTTAATAGACGTTCGCAGGACAACTATGAATTTCACTCTTGCCATTAACGGAGAAATGCACAACGAAGCTTTAATACGGATCGAAGACATGTGTATGCTCATGTGCGGCAGTCTACTGTCAACATTGAAATGCCAACGCCACATCGTTCAGTGCACGATGCTTTCAATCGCGAATTTCCACGGGAGCAACACTATAACCAAGATAACTTGGCCGAAAGAGTCCGAACCAATGTGCCGTTTTGAATGCCGAGCAGAAGAACGTGTTCGATTCGATAATGAAGGTTGTTGACGATGTATCGGGAGGCTTATACTTTCTCGATGCTCCTGGTGGGACAGGCAAGACATTTGTCATTTCGTTGATTCTGGCAACGATTCGATCAAGATCTCAAATTGCGTTGGCTGTTGCATCATCTGGCATTGCTGCCACGTTGTTGGAAGGCGGTCGAACTGCACATTCCGCTTTGAAGCTGCCCATGAATCTTCTCACGGTTGACAAGCCAACATGCACAATAAGCAAGAATTCGGCGACAGCGAAATTGATGCGAGAATGCAAAATCATCATTTGGGATGAATGCACGATGGCGCATAAGCGAGCTTTGGAGGCAGTTGACCGAACGATGAAAGATTTACGCGGTGATTCGAAACTATTTGGTGGGTCTTTGATATTGCTGTCCGGAGATTTTCGTCAAACGCTTCCCGTCATCCCGAAATCTACGGCTGCCGATGAAGTTAATGCATGCCTTAAATCGTCTTCATTGTGGAGATATGTCAAAAGCTGAAATTAACCACGAACATGAGAGTCACATTGCAGAATGACCCGTCCGCTGCTGAATTCTCGAGACAACTGCTGGCAGTTGGCAATGGCGAAATTCCTGTTGATGTTTCGACTGGATCAATATCGTTTCCGGCAAATTTGTTCACATCGTCAAAGGAGGAACTCATTAACAAAGTGTTCCCCGACATTGCGCGAAATTATAAAAATATCGACTGGATTAGTGAACGGGCAATACTAGCAGCGAAGAACAAGGACGTAGATAATTTGAATTACATTATTCAAAATCAAATCGATGGAGAACTGCATTCATACAGATCCGTTGACAGCGTGACCGACGAGGATGAAGCGACGAACTATCCGACAGAATTTTGAACTCGCTAGATGTGGCAGGAACTCCACCGCATAATTTGCAACTGAAGGTGGGATCAATTATTATAATGCTGCGGAATCTAAATCATCCGAAATTGTGCATCGGTACGCGGTTGTCCGTCAAGAAACTGATGAATAACGTGATTCAGGCGACGATCATCAAGGGAAAATTTAAAGGAGAGGTAGTCCTTATACCACGAATTCCGATTATTCCAACTGATCTACCATTCCAATTCAAGAGGATTCAGTTCCCCGTCCGATTGGCATTTGCGATGACAATCAACAAATCGCAAGGCCAATCGTTAGAAGTCTGCGGGATATATCTAGAAATTCCCTGTTTTTCGCACGGCCTCTATACTAAATAAAGAAATGCAGTGTTTGACTATTACCCCGGGGTTATATAATGGCGTCGAATTAGGGCGAAACAAAGTTCGCCGGGTCCGCTAGTCGTATATATAAAAATGAATCGCAAAATGTGTTGCTAAGCACATAACTCAACAACGCCTGGACCAATTCGGCCAATTCTTTTTATACCCGGTACCCGTAGGGTACAAGGGTATTATAAGTTAGTGCCAACCGAGAATGTATGTAACAGGCAGAAGGAGGCATTTCCGACCCCATAAAGTATATATATTCTTGATCAGAATCACCAGCCGAGTCGATTTAGCCATGTCCGTCTGTCCGTTTGTCCGTCTGTCCGTCCGTCCGTGTGAAACAACAGATCTCAGAGACTATAAGAGCTAGAGTAAGCAAATTTGGTGACAACATTGAAATCTATTGCACGCAGATCAAGTTTGTTTTAAAATTTGGCCACGCCCTCTTCCGCCCCCGAAAATAGTAAAAAACGCTTTATAAGCCATATGCTTATTTTCGGCGTAAAGTAAATAGACAGTCTTAACCAGTAGGCAATCGTGGACGTGTTCTGAAAATTTGAGTAAAATCGGATGATAAACATAGAAGTTCTTAAACAATAAATTTTCTGAGAGAGAGAGAGATAGAGAGAGAGAGCGCACGTGCGTGTTGCTCAACATGTTCCTAGCAGCATTTGTCTTTGTTGGGTGTTGCTCAGCATGTTCCTAGCAACATTTGTCGCTTTTGAGAGTTGCCCAACATGTTCCTAGCAACATTTGTCTCTTTTGAGTGTTGCTCAACATTTTTATAGCAATATTTGTCTTCAGTTGTCAAAATTTCCTTTTTTTCATGTTCATGTGCTGTTTAATTTTACCCACAATGCTTTGGGTACCGGGTATCTTACAGTCGGTCACACTTGACTGTAGCTTTCCCACTTGTTTTTAAATGTTCGTTGAAGTCCAAGGATGGTTCTTACGGAGAGAAAAAATCGAATAAAACCCTAAAAACAGCCCTTTTCTTGTTCACATACAAACGTTTTCTAACTAAAACGGCTGCTTTAATATTATTGACAGGTGATTTTCGTCAAACATTTTCTGTCGTTTTTATAAATGGTGAGTCTAGAACTGTTAAAGTGTACTATATATAAGTTAAAAGTTTAGATAATATTTTTATTAAAAAAATATAAACTTTCTTTATTGAGTGCAATTTTACAACTGATTTTTCTTATGCTAATGATTAATAATGTAACCTATGCTTCATTGGTTTGCTGCTGCCGCTTCTGCCGCTGCTGCTGCCTCTGCTGACGTTCTCTGCTGCTATCGTTGAACATTGCTGTTGTCGCTGATGTGGTCGGTCCTAATTGGTCGCTGTCGCTGATATTGCTGATGCTGATATTGCTGCTGCCGCGGTGCAGTTGACCGTTTCTTATTCTAATTGGTCAATGTAATTTGGCAATAATTGTCGTTGCCAAATGCGCACTGTGTTGGGTTCAGTCACCCAGCGTTGAAGCTTTCCCACGATCGTAGAGTAGGAAGTGAAGAAGTGAAAACTCAGCGCAAGTGGCTGCTGAACTCAATTGGGGACATATTGGGAAACATTCCGGCCAATATCTTTATATGTTGGGAAATCGGTGCTAATGCACTCACACTCGTAATCTATTTGATGTTGTTCAGATTTCTGCGCGTGTGGCGATACTCTTACTTTGGTTGAGCATTTAGCATTCTGGGTGTTAACTTATATGTGCGTGTACTTTTCTCATTTTTTCAAGACCAAGACGAGCAAATATAGGAAGGCGAACGCGTAGTACAATTGGGGTATTACAAAGACGATTACGGAGTGTAGATGAAGGTAATGCACGAAATAGATCTGTTGACCCCGTACCTGTAGTGAATCTTTCAAGGTGATCACGAATACGTCGTGCTGTTTTGGCTGAAATGATTAATGCACGGATACATTGAAATGATGGACGCAATATGTCCGCGACTCTTCCGTGATACAACCGCGACTCTTCCGCGATACTTCCGCGATTCTTCCGCGATACTTCCGCGACTCTTCCGCGATACTTCCGCGATACTTCCGCGGTACTTCCGCGATATTTCAGCTATACTTCCGCGATATTTCAGCGATGCTTCCGCGATACTTCCACGCTCCTCCGCAATACTTCCGCGATACTTCCGCGATTCTTCCGCGATTCTTGCGCGATTCTTCCGCGATTCTTCCGCGATACTTCCACGACTCTTCCGCGATACTTCCGCCACTCTTCTGCGATACTTCCGCGACTCTTCCGCGATTCTTTCGCGATACTTCCGCGTTATTTCCGTGATACTTCCGCGATACTTCCGCAATACTTCCACTACTCTTCCGCGATTCTTCCGTGAAACTTCCGCGACTCGAGCGGGAAAATCTTTTTTACATATAGTGCCATCTCTGATTCATAGCATGCGGTGCGTGATACATTGTTTGACATCTACTCATCGTTCTCTGCTCAGTTAATATTATGTGACAAACCGGTATTGTGTTCACCGTGAAATTGTGAAAAAATAATTTTAAAAAATAAGTTATTCGTTTCCTAACATTTCAATTGGAAATCAACAAATCAATCACGTATATTGTGCAAATTTGTATTCAGTTTCAACAGCAGGCATTTGTCTTTAAGGATATAAATTTAAAAATGTAAATTATGTGGATCGTGCATTTGAGGTTAAGTTCAGAGGACGAGGTTAAATGCAGAGGTTAAATGCCTAGAGGACGACGTGCGAGCATCGGCCGCCGCACAAGATATGCAAGCCAGCAACAAGTGTATTCACAAAACTTAAGCGAAGAAAGACAAAATATAATAAGAGAAAATGCCCGATTGGGACAGCTCGTGAGGACAAGAAGTTCATTGGCATCATACAATCGCTTGGCATTCCAATATGATCCCACTGCGAACTACAGTGATAATGCAAATTTAGATACTGGGCCAATGACGACTATATGCCGATATTTCAATGCGTTAAAGTTCAAAAGAGAAACGGCTGGATTGTGATGCGCAAGTGGAAAGTCAAACTGGATCCATTACTTACACCACCACAGCCACTGAAACCATTGTTCGATGGAAGCGATCCCGATTCCATCCATTATCTTTAACATATCCTTGAATACAATAACTGCTTTCGCATGACTTCCTTTGGAGCTAATATCATTCGAGAAGGCGGCTTCATGCTGACTTGCAAGGTTAAAGATACAACAGCAAAATATATCATTTACATAGTTCAATGGTGCAAACACCAGATGAACCGCATAAATTTCTGCAAATCAGCTGAATGTGCGGTGCAATATACAGGGAACACAACAGGTAAACAGACGAATTATTGAACAGTTGTAGGCATTTTTTCACGCTAATAATGCTGTGGTTAATATGTTCAAAGGAGCATTAGAACGAATGCCATCGGATACGCAGGAATTGGATTGAGGCAACCATTATTAACGGAAAGTACGCATATTAAAATGTATGTATTCCTCGAATACCAATGATTCCGACTAATCTTCCGTTTGACTTCAAACGACTGAAATTTCCAGTTCGCTTTGCGTTAAGAAGTCGCAAGGCAAATCGCTTAGTGTTTACGGGATAAATTTAGAAAATCATTGTTTCTCACATGGGCAGTTATATGTTGCGTATTCACGAGTTGGGAAACCATCCGCTTTGTTTGTGTTAACGTCAGACCAAAGAGCACTTTAATGAAACTGATAATTTGCGGACACGTATAACGCTTCGATTCAGTACTTACTTTGGATTCACTTTCATTCACTTATACCAATTATTCCGACTGATCTACCGTTTGACTTCAAACGATTGCAATTTCCAGTTCGCCTTGCGTTAAGAAGTCGCAAGGCAAATCGCTTAGTGTTTACGGGATAAATTTAGAAAATCATTGTTTCTCACATGGGCAGTTATATGTTGCGTATTCACGAGTTGGGAAACCATCCACTTGGTTTGTGTTAACGTCAGACCAAAAAACAAAAAATGTGGTTTACCAAAGAGCACTTCAATGAAACTGATAATTTGCGGACACGTATAATGCTTCGATTCAGTATTTAATTTGGATTCACTTTCATTCATTTAGAGAAGTTCAACTAAATAACACTTTATTTTTGTAATCAAAATGAATTCATTAGTGTTGTGAAATGGAATAAAACTTTTCCTTGTCAAATATAAAACAAAGAAAAAAATGTTTCTTCATCTTTTAATCACCAAACAAAATGTTACATTAAACACTTCTCCTTTTCAAATATAAAACAAAAAATTTTTATCATCTTTTAATCACCAAACGAAATTTTACATAAAACGAAGGCATCTGGTGGCGAAACGGAGTTCGCCTGGTCAGCAAGTTATTTTATAAAAATAAGTGCCACGCAAAATTGCTCAATGAGCGACGATCAAAAGAAAGAGTGTATAAGCTCCGTGAGCCCAAGTAACAGTTATTTCTCGTATTTCTCAACGCGCGACCGCAACGAACCGGCGACAAAGAGCAACCGTCTGGCGGTCGATAGCCAAAGAGCACGGTCTTGCTCACCTGCTCTTCTCACTCCTACACCTACATCATGGAGTTCTCAGTGCAAAACCCAATAACAAGCACTGATAAAATTTCTGCAACTGCAGCAAAAGCAACAGCACCAACTACAGTGACGGCGGAAAAAGCAACAGCAACAACTTCAGTAACGGCGGCAAAAGTAACTGCATCAACTACAGCAACGGCCAGTATCGCGGAAACGACTACAATGTCATCGACTGCAGCTCCAAAAACAATGACAACCAAAACTTCAGGCTCCAAAGCCAATATCGGCAAACAGACCGGCATGGATCGCTACATCCATTAAGCGTAAGCTTAGCCCGCAGAACAACGCGGTCGATAATAAGCCAAAAATAAAGCGTGTCCAAGGAGATAACGATCAACCCGGGAGATCTTACAACAACAGATTTGCCCTTTTATCGGATGAACAACAGGAACTTGGTCAAGAGACCCAAACAAAAAACAACTACGCAAGGCGCAAAGAAGCTCGCGGAGACGCTTCTGCTCCGATATCGAGACGGTCCCAGAAACGGCAAGACTCCGGAAGTTGTTAGCAAAGCAACCTACTGTACAGAGTCAGCTTAAACGAATCGACAGACAGTGGACTGAGGGCAGCGAAGAGTCCCTAACAGCACTAATGCAAGCACACTTCCCAGGATGCACGGAGGTCTCCGATGCCAATGAGCACCAGGGATTGAGAAACCCCCCAACTGATCTACTATCCTCTTGAAGAATCCACTGGGCTATAGACTCCGTCGCGGGTATTAAAGAACCAGGGCTAGACGGAATATTTCCAGGCATGCTACAGGTGACCAAAGATGAGATCACGCCATGGCTCTCCGTAATATACACAGCTTGTCTAAGCACGGGCTATATCCCTATCCAATAGAGGACGTCTCGGATTGTCTTCCTGCCAAAAGCAGGAAAGTGCAGCCACATGAGCCCCAAGGATTACAGACCGATAAGCCGCACTTCATTTTTACTAAAAACACTCGAAGTTCTGCTGGACCTACACATCAGAAATGATATAGGGAGACTTATGTCGACCAACCAGCATGCCCACACCAAAGGGAAATCAGTAGAAACGGCACTGCATTCGTTAGTAGCCACTATAAAGAGAGCCCTACATAACAAGAAATATGCTCTCGGAGTGTTTGTGGACATATCCGGAGCCGCCCATACGAGACGGTCAACATATTCGTAGGCGATAAAATCCATGCAGTCGTCAGTCGTCTGCCAAAAATGTACTGGCGAGCAGGGAGGCACTAGAAAGTCAGCACGACAAAGTCAGTGCGGACCTACTGTGTTCCTAGCAACCAGGGCATCGATGGTAACGAGGCGGCGGACGATCTTGCAAAGGAAGGCGTCGGGCTGGCGAATGACAGAATGGAGAACTTACCTGTCAACTTAAGAACGCTTTAAAGCGAGATAGAGAGACGGGCCGACGTGCAAATCAAAAGAAGAAGGAGGAACTCCGCAACCTGCAAGATCTCGAAGATCATGTGTGAGGAACGCAATAACAAACTCAGCCACTACGTACTGCATCTCCCTCACAGGACACTGCCTGGCTGCGACGCACGCAGTTAAGCTGGGCATCACCATAAATGGCAACTGCAGGAAATGCGATGAATCCGAGGCAATGGAAACCTTTGAGCCTCTTATCTGCAAGTGCCCCGCCCTATTACGGGAAAGGATCAGACACGTAGGCGCCCCGGTATTGGCATCGCTAGAAGATGCATCCAGGAGAACGCCAGGCAAACTACTTGCTTTCGCGAAAAACACGTCGATCCCTAAGGACTTCGTTTCCTAAACTAGGTTCATACTCACCCATCCGGACAACTAAGGGCCATATTGGCCTATGCAGGGCCCAGCAAAGGCCGTCCGGGCTAACCTAACCTAGAATAATTAAAAAGCAGCAAGGGCTTGCAAGTAGTATTAAAAAGAATCAAGCCCTACGTAACCCCCAACGAAATTATAGATACCCTTAAAGAAAAGGGTTTTCTGCAAAGGATGTAAGCAACATTATAAACAAAATTAAAAAGCCGGAATCACTCTTTAAGGTCGAGCTGGAGCCAGACAGCAAAGCCTTAAAGAAAAATGAAGTGCACCCCAGAGCCACATAAAAGAAACGGCCCAGTGCAGTGCACAAATTGCCAGGAGTATGGACATACCAGGACATACTGCACACTTCAATCAGTCTGTGTAGTTTACGGAGACTTCCACAATTCCGCAAGCTGCCCTGCTAACAGGGAAGACCCCCAGAAGAAGATATGTGGAAACTACGGTGGAAACTATACGGCAAACTACAGGGGCTGTTTGGTCTACAAGGAGCTGAAGAGTCGCATGCCACGAGAGACAGCAACTCGCCATCAGAATACAAGAAACGTGTTCACTAATTCACAAACGACGCCGGACATATTTTTCTCCAAGGCCGCAAGATCCTCATTTGGTCCGCTGAACGCGCAGAAGGGCTTCTCCTACTCCGATGCCCTTCGAACAGGTATGGAAAACCCACTCCAGTCGAATCTAAAAAACGTTCAACAAGCCCCAGGACAGCCACAAAGCACAATAAAAGCTATAATGCTTATCATGCAACAAAGTCTGACGGAATTAATGTCCTTCATGAAAACGACCATGCAAACACTTGTTCAAAACCAGAACAGTTGCTACAGTTGCTTGTAGCTCAGCAGTCCAAATAACTGATGTCTAGTATACGAATAACCACGTGGAACGCCAATGGCGTCTCATGTGGTAGCCCCACATATTGGCCAGCTGACCCCAGAAAGATGCCAGACTTAATAGACTTTGCAGTGACAAAAAATATTTCACGAAACATAATAAGTGCCAAAGTGCTTTCGGATCTTTCATCAGACCATTCGCCAGTGCTTATAACTCTTCTTCAAAGCCCAGAAATTACCGATCATCCCCACAGGCTGACGTCGCACAGAACTAACTGGCTTAAAACTAATCAACAAATTTAACAGCTTGTCCTGGAAAAGAGGCGTCTGCGACGTGCTTGGCAAACCAACATATCGCCATCTTCAAAACAACGTTTTAAGGAAGCCACTCGCTTACTAAATCGAGCTCTGAAACAAGACGCCGAAAATGCTCAACTAAGGTGCATCGAAAAACTTTCGCCAACCAGTAACAGGTATCCTTTGTAGAGGGCTCACCCAAATCCAAGATTTCCAATCGAAACAGTCACCCCGATAAGAAAATCATCAGGTTGCTGGGCCCGCAGCGACGAAGATAGAGCCGAAACATTTGCTTTACATCTCCGAAACGTCTTCAAGCCGAGCCCGACCACTAGTCCACTTGTCCTACCACAAATTCAAACTAATACTTTGCCTTTACCAACATTGTTTTAGCCAAATGAGATCGCAAAAATCATTGGGAACCTGAAACCAAAAAAGGCTCCGGGCTCCATTACTAGTCCGAAACTGGAAAGTCTCTATCACCCACCAATTTTGAGAAAATCGCGGTCAAAGTATCATGCACTGCTTGAATCGGCACTTTTTAAGGCTTAATAACTCCCAAACCTTACGTACCCCAGAGCTAATATTCAGCTTAAAAGAGCTTTGGCCTTTCTACTTCAATATTAAAAAAGAATTTCCAATGGGGGACCTCTGGTTCATTAGTTATAATGCATTTTACAAACTACTAGCTCGCATACCCATTTGACTTTGCTGGATATACAAGGTCGCATTAATGAGTTCTGTAAGTTTCTCCAACAATGTTCTTTGTTGAGAACGTGCAACTGATTTAGTTAAATTAATAATTTCCTTTTATCCATGCCATTGAATGGTTCTTGTGTTCGTCTAGATGCATGGATCTAATAGTTACGCCCTGTCTTGAGTTTATATCTCGGCCTAAGCCTCAGCTCTTTTAATGAAAGTCGTTCTCCATTTGAATCTTTGGCCTCAGAAGATGCATTTCCTACAGCTGCGCGATGAGGCAGTTCTGCGTTAATCAATTCGGTCTTCAGATCTACATCATAGATTGTAAGTAGGTCTGTAGTTCGGAGCGGACGACAAGTAGGGCAATCAGGGGAGGTTAGGTTAGGTTAGGGCGGCGGCTGACACAAGGTCAACCCACTTAGGCCATCACTGGCCCATTGTGATACCGCAATGGATCTTTTATACCCTCTTACCACAAAGTTAGAAAGAGTCCCAGCCCGTTTCTCTTATGAAACCTGCTATTTTCTTCGGGGGGACAGCTGCTAATTCAGCTAGATTATGGAGAAAATATTCTCCTATATACTTTTTCCTGCGCCTGATTAGGGCCACACAGGAGCAGAAGAAGTGCTCTACTGATTCTATTTCCTCCTCGTTTTGGCAACTTCTACAGAAGTCGTTGTTTAGGATGTTTAGTCGGGATGCGTTGGCTCCTACGAGCCAGTGTCCTGTGATTGCTCTAATCACAGCTGAGCACTGTGTGCGGTGTAGACTGAAAAGCATTTTTGTGCGTTTGGCGTCAAATTTAGGCCATGTTAGGCGACTGATGTAGCAGTGTGTGGTATTGTTCCACATTTATTGTTCAAGGGATCTGGAAACTTCCCTTGTCCTGAGCTTAAAAGTGGCTAGGGGCATACGGAAGTCCTCCTTGTCTGGAAGGAGAGCTGTGGTGGTGCCGCGTCTGGCCAGTTCATCAGCTATTTCGTTCCCCTCAATATTTTGGTGCCCTGGCACCCAGACTAGGAAGATAACGAACTGCTGTGCCATCTCTTGAAGAGATTTGCGGCAGTTGTTCACTATCGTCGAGTTTGAGGATAGCGCGCGAAGTGATTTTATTGCTGCCTGACTGTCTGAGTAAATGTTTATTACTCCGTTTATAAGGTTAGAGTGGCGTAGGCAACTAAGAGCCTCGCTTATGGCGAGAATCTCTGCCTGAAAAACGCTGCAGTGGTCCGGAAGACAGAAATGTATTTTAATACCGAGTTGTTCGCAGAAGACTCCTCCTCCAACTCGATTTTCGAGTTTGGAGCCGTCTGTGAAGAAATTTATGCAGTCATTTTGTCCAAAGGGACTTGCCGCCCAGGCCTCCCTGGAGGGAAAGACTGTTTTGAATGTTGTAGAAGTGTGTTCTACGGGTATGCAATAATCTGTCAATTGCTTGCTTGCGCCAACTGATAGGATGGATGAGTGCCCATATTAATAGACTGTCCAGCAGTTTGCGTCTCTCAGACGTCGTGCTGTGATGGTGGCGGTTTCTTTTACCACTAGTAGAATTGGGGATATGCTAGTAATAGCGTTGAGCGCTTCAGTAGAGGTGGGGTCAGGGGAACTACTAAGCCAATTTGTCAAGCAAGCATTGTGGAAGGAATGTTTACACGGGGATGTTGCAACCAACTGGCTTTTCTCGAGCCTTCCATGATAAATTCAACAAAACTCTGGAATATTTAGAATATTTCCGATACTATTATCGTTGTTTCCATCTTGCTGATCTAGTTCTCTTTCGTCTATTAAAGAATTAATACTTATTTATCTCTCCTTTCCATAAATGTCAATTTCCAGATCAAGATACACCAGCTCACTCCTATCTCTACAAAAAAACTATGTACTTATGTGGGTTATTGTGTTATAATAGTCGGATCTCAAAAAGTATCTCTAGGACCGTATTTTAAAGGTATAACGAAGTAAATCACCTTGATTAACTTTTTAGCTGTCCTCATATGGCGAGGTCAATCAATCCAAAATATTGAATCGTAATTACTCGTTCTATCACTCAGATACTGGAACTAATAGAAAGATAAAGATAGAAAGCTCGTGTAGTCTTTATTGGAAGTTCTTACCATGTTTATTTTAAGTAAAAGCTCCTATTCCGAAAGCTGGCTACCGATTTCTAATCTCATATCTAAAAAAAAACTGTAGAAAACTGTACTGATTTACAGAGCTAATACGGGAGCTTCATTAGACTTAACCCTGTCTGATCTCGTGATCATCCAAGCAGGCTATAGGTCAGAAGCCAGATTTTAGATCGCCAAGTTCATGACGACTTATGCCAATTTCTTTTCGAATTGATTACGTTCCTGCCGAAAGTTGTGGCCTCTCTTTAGCTGCCATTTTTATTATGTGACGGCTCGGCTATAAAATGTTATCAGTTACAGCCTCGGCTGAAGAGGGAGTCGGGTCACTTATTGCGCTCTGCGCTCAGCTCTCCTTAATTAGGTATATAGATCAAGGGTCGGCACCCAGATACACACAGTTTTTTAGTGCGTATGTGTGCGAAGCTAACAGACCCGAATGATATTAACAGACCCGAATGATACTAACAGACCCGAACGATTTGCTTCTCTGCTGCTTCGAGAACCGAGCAATTGTGTACAGGCTACTTGGTAACTTCTATGCCGCAGCGGCACCTGAATATCTATATACGAAGTTGTTTTACATAGCTCCGAAGTTTGCTACGTCAGCCTAACAGAATCCCGAACAAACACGAAGCGCTTATACTATATATGTGCCGACAGCGCTGCCTGACAATTTTTCCTATGCACAGTGTATACGACGCTGCCGACCCCTGATATAGATATATATATATATAGGTGTAGGTAGGCAGACAATAGTATAATATTAATTAAGAAGTAATTAAATAAGAGTATTCATAGTCATTGATAGAGTAAAGTAAAATCTGATATTTATATTAAAATGTAATTTATCAAAACTCCAAACTGAATTATCAATTCAAAATCAATCATCAATTTCAATTTTCTTTAATTATTTTTAAAGGCAATCATCGTTTAATTATTCTTATTCATCTTCAACTATCGAATTACATAATTACTTATCAATTACTTAATCTTCAGTTACTTTCAAACTCTGTCATCCTTTTTTTCGTTTCATAGATCTTAGCCGGTACATTTCTAGTTTGAAACTAAAAAGTTTCCATCACGTACCCATTTTAAGAAAATAGCTGTCAAAAATCATGCTCTGCCTGAATTTGCACTTTTCAAGGCTTAATAACTCCCAAACCTTGCACAGCCGAGAGCAGGTATTAGACTTAAATGAAGCTTTGGCATTTAAATATTAAACAAGAATATCCAATGGGGAACCTCAGGTTCATTAGATATAATGCATTTTACAAAGTTAATGTTGTCACAAATTTTTGCCATGTTGTAGCCCTGACATTTGAACATTTTTGTTAGAGAATGCTTTGGGTTCGGAACATTGATGTTTCTTCCAACTTTTCAGGAATTAATTGTTAAGTTAAATACTTTAAGAATAAATTTAACTATGTTCATAAATATTTTAATCAAAAATGTCCAGAGAATGTGTTGTCGGCCCATAAAACGTTTGTCTTGTGTGCTTACATTATAATCCCAACCCGATGTTTCTAACCAAAGCCAAGACTCCCACCAGATTTTTTAAGTTTCAGGGCTACAACATAGCAAAAATTTGTGACAAAATGAAATATTTAAATTGCATTATAAATAATAAACCTAAGGTCCCCCTTTGGTTGTTTTTCCAATACTAAAGTAGTTGGATCAAAGTTTATTTCAAGGCTGATACCAGCTCTGTTAGTTATTAAGCCTTGAAAAGTGCCAATTCAAGCAAGGGACAAATCGTACTTCCGTAGAGAGCGGACGTGTTTCGCGCGTGCTCCGGGAAAATTATAGAACGGTGATGATTTAAAGACAAAAATAAAGTTAAAAATACTGAAGTATTCCAGGATAAGCGAAAAGACGCTAAAACAGAAAAAAATTAATAGTTTTCGACACACAAAATCAGTGATATGATTAAAACAAGTGCATAATTATTTGATAAAAATAAGTGCCACGCGAAATAGCTTAGTGAGCGACGACCAAAAGAAAGAGCGTAGAAGCTCCGTGAGCCCAAGTAACGGTTATTTCTCGTATTTCTCAACGCGCGACAAGAACGAAACGGCTACAAAGAGCAACCGTTTGGCGGTCGATAGCCAAAGGGCACGGTCTTGCTCACCCGCTATTCTCACTCCTACACCTACATCATGGAGTTCTCAGTGCAAAACCCAATAACAAGCACTGATAAAATTTCTGCAACTGTAGCAAAAGCAACAGCACCAACTTCAGTGACGGCGGAAAAAGCAACAGCAACAACATCAGTAACGGCGGCAAAAGTAACTGCATCAACTACAGCAACGGCCAGTATCGTGGTAACGACTGCGATGCCATCGACTGCAAATACCATAACAACCAAAACTGCAAGCTCCAAAGCCAATATCGGCAACGTTCAACAAGCGGCCCCGGCCATACAGACCGGCATGGATCGCTACATTCAAATCAAGCGTAAGCTTAGCCCACAAAACAACAAGGTCGGTAATAAGCCAAAAATAAACCGTGCCCAAAGAGACATAATTGAAACTGCAAACCAAATCTTAATGATAATTTCCGAGCAGTGTCCAAATACCTGGATGAAGCTAAGAAAAATTATTACACGTACCAATTAAAAAGCAGCAAGGGCTTGCACGAACATGTTGTTCCCGAAAGGCCAGACGCCAGGCCAGAACTTTGCGTTGTAGTTTTCAAAGTCGCTCAGGGTGAAGTTTCGGGGAACACTTCTTGGCCAGGCTTGGCAAAGAACACGCTGGCTCGCTTGTTGTACTGTCGGCTGCTCTGTTCATTTGCCTGATGGAGATGTTGGCTGATGTGTTCCCGGGTAACATGGCGTCAGTCGCTGGTGTTTTACGCAACTACCCCAGGGTCCGTCATCGATTGAAGTTTCCTGGCCAACTTGTACCAGCTACCGTGGAGGTACATCTGCTGACCAAAAACAGCAAAGAATGAGGTCACTCCAGTCGCTTCATGGATAAAGTTTCTAATCGCGACCTCTATTTCTGGCAGAAATGCGTCCCAGTCTCGGTGATCTTGCTTGAGATATGTTCTGATTGCCGCCAGTACCGTCCGGTTTACCCTCCGTGCGGCATGGCTTTTCGGAGAGTATACTGCTGTACACCCAAAAAAATAGTTTCCATTCGATATTATTTTGACATCAATATTAAACTATTGAGTTGAATAAACTTTTTCACACGATGCTTGTCACTTTGATACTTTCAAAACTATCAAAATGATATTTTCGAAATTATCAAAATATCAAGATGAAACTACCTGCCATCAAATTACTAGTTTCAATTCGATACTAATTCGTATTAAAAGGTTCCTAACTTTCAATAAAAGGTTGTATCAATTTGATACTAAATAGTATCAATTCAAAACTACTTGTTATCAAATTCCTATTTTCTGGTAATACTAAAAAGGAATTGATTATATACTATTTCGTATGAAAACCCGCTTGTCCCCCGCACATATTTTTATATTACTCAATATTCTGCGTTTCGACACTACATCTACTATCTACGTTTGGATATAATGAAAAGCAGATCGAACTCACAACTTAATTATTGGTAGGCGAACGTCTTACCACTCCGCCATTCGCCATCACATAAGGTCGTATCTTAAATAGTCATGTGGGATTATTTTATTATTTTAAGTCAGTAAATGGTAGGTTTTATTTAAAAAAACCTTAAAACGCTTTTCAACCGTCTTTGTTTTTCTCTGAATTTAACCCCGCCTCCACTGGTGAGATCCATCTACAGAGTGCGCCCCCGTTAAACTGGGCAAACACTTGTAGACCCGATCATTCTGATAAAAATGGAACACGTGCGCAAAAAGGCGGCGCTACTACGAGCAATAGGGGCATACCGGCGAACTACGAAACAACAACTGAGCTTACAACTTATTGGTCTGGAGTCGCCAGCACTGATGTACATAAATGAACAGCTGACAAACATAATTACGAGGTCTTCAAGAGAGCAATGCATCTCAAAAGCACAAGCGCATCACAGCTGTCTTTACTCGCCGCGGAGATGTCTTTGTTAAGCTGATCGACGGAGTGGAAGCTCACTGCGTGCAGAGCTTGCACGAGCTTTCTGAGCTGAGCAACGATGTGGGAGGCCCGGCGATAAATAGCTCATTTCGAGATTAATCTTAAACTTAGATACATAGTTTTAGTATTTCTTAGATTAAAATTCATTGTAGGTCGCTTTGTTTACGTAATGCTCTCCGTGGTGTTTAGAGAATTATTCATATCTAGTGCGTGCGCAGCTAATAATTTTATTTAAATTTTGGAAATGGAAGACAATGTAGACTTAACTGAAGTTAATAGCCATATCCTATTGCGCATTCTCACAAAGCAGAGAGCTGGGCTCAAAGTTTGTCATATTAATGCTCAAAGTTTGCCGAGAAAAATTGATGAGTTTAAATATCTGTTTGTAAATTCTGGTCTAGATATTATATGTGTCTCTGAAACATGGCTTGGCTGTAATGTTTGTGATGCGTTAATTTCGTGTGATGGCTATAATGTTTACCGTGCGGACCGTGTCAGTCATGTGGGTGGTGTAGCAATATTTGTTAGTAAAAGTTAGTGTCCAAGTTTATATGTAAACATCCCGATAGTAGTCCAATAGAATACTTATTCCTAGAAATTAAAAATCAGTTCTCACCAAAAAAATGCTGATGGGATGCATATACCGCCCACGTAGTAGCATTAACTTTGACGAAATTCTAAACAAGTTATCAGATATCACTATGAATTATGAAGACATACTCTTAGCAGGTGATCTTAATAGTAATATACTTCGGGAAGAGCACCTTAAACACAACATGGAATCACTAGGCTTGAATCTTGTAAACTCTACATATCCGACTCATTTCAGCAAAACATGTAGCTCACTGTTAGATGTATTTTTGTTAGTAATGTTGAAAATATATGTTTGTATGACCAACTCATTGTGCCTTCGTTCTCTAAACATGACCTTATATACTTGACCTACAATTTTGACCTTCAGTATAATGACGAAAAAATAGTATTTAGGGACTTTAATAATATTGACTATTACCTTCTTAATACCGAACTCGATAAGTGCAATTGGAATTACATTTACTGTCTACCAGATGTAGACCAACAACTCAGCTTGCTCCAGTTTAATATTAGTTACTTGTATAATTGTGTCGTGCCAATTAAAAGCAAAATCGTCAAACATTTTATGAAACCATGGTTTAATAATGCAATAAAGGCAGCAATACAAACGCGAAATTTCGCATATCAAAAGTGGAAAAGGTATAGGACTCAGCGACATTATGACCACTTTAAATCATTGAGACACACAGTCACTAAATTAATTGACACGGCAAAGTCAAAATACTATACCCAAAAATTCAAAAACACAACATCATCCAGACAAACCTGGAAAGAAATCAAGTCATTAGGAATAGGAAATCAAAAATCAATACCGGGACAAGATGTTAATGTTGAGGAGCTAAATCAAAAACTCTCAGAATGCAATGTACCTGAAATCGACGACAACAATTTGTACCTGAGATCAGTACCTGAACATTTCTGTGATAATAGCTTTAGGTTTGTTTGTGTCAATCAGTGTGAAGTTCTCGTCAATATTCTTAAAACTAAATCAGACGCAGTTGGACTTGACGAAATAAATCCTAAATTCATTAAAATAATACTTCCTAAAATTCTAATATACATAACACACATTTTCAACACTGCATTTACAACATCTGCATTTCCGGACTGTTGGAAAATCGCAAAATTGTCCCAGTCCTGAAAGCTAACAAGGAGTACAGACCGATATCAATTCTACCATTCTTATCGAAAGCCTTTGAGAACATAATGGCAGCCCAAATAAACTCTTATATAGGTGATAAAGGCTTACTCAATAACAACCAATCGGGATTTAGGAAAAACGTAGCTGCACCTCAGCAATCCTGAAAATCTCGGACGATATACGCGAACACGCAGACAAATCCAATGTGACGCTTCTGGTACTTCTTGACTATAGTAAAGCCTTTGACTCTGTAAATCATGATGTTTTGTGTACAAAATTGAAAACTCAGTTCAATTTCTCGACAACTGCTGTTAAACTTATGACCTCATATTTAAAAAATCGCCGTCAATCTGTTGTAATGTCAAATGTTTCCTCTTCTTTTGTAGTCCTTAAACGTGGTGTACCTCAAGGCTCAGTTCTTGGACCTTTATTGTTCACTCTGTATGTCAATGACCTTCCCTGTGTGTTGTCAGATAGTGATGTTCATATGTATGCAGATGATGTCCAGATGTATGTAAGCCGTCCGATTGATAGAATTGACGAGTGTGTGAATATATGTAACCGTGATCTTGATAAAGTTAGCAACTGGGCCAAAGACAACGGCCTCGGTCTAAACCCAACAAAATCAAAATGCATAGTCATATATAAAAGAAATTAAATATTGCTGACCTGCAGCCATTAATGATAAACAGCATGCCCATTGAATACGTTGAAAATGCTACAAACTTAGGTATCATATTCAATAATAAACTTAGTTGGGATGACCATATAATCAGGGCTGTAGGAAAAACGTATGGTTTGCTAAGATCTCTTTCCCCAGTTAAAAGTCTTTTACCTATAAATGTTCGTTTGCTAATTGCCAAGACCTGTTTAATCCCAACACTTTTCTATGGTATCGAAATTTTTCAAATTGCGATGCAGCCAGCCATCAAAAATAAAAGTGGCATATAATAATATAGCTAGATTTATATTCAATCTGCGCCGATTTGACCAAGTGACCAGCAATGCATATAGAATATTTGAACTAAACTTGACCGACTGGATGAAACTGAGAGTGTTAATCTATCTCCATAAAACATAAAATAATTTACACGGGGGAGCCTACCTATCTCTTTGAAGTATTAAGATTCCCTTCCTCTAGAAGAGCAAATAACTTGATTCAAATAAGACACAGATCTCTGCTTTCAGAAAGACAGTTTTTTGTACATGCAATTAGGCTATGGAATCAACTTCCAAGTTCTCTAAAAAATATTAGTAGCGCAACGCAGTTTAAGTCAACACTTACATTACACCTACAAAATACCAACTTAACTTAAAACCAAAAAAAAAAAAAAAAAAAAAAAAAAACAAAGCGACCTATTTATTAACCCTTAGTGTTTAAGTGTAGCTTTAAGATTTTTATTCAAACCTATGATTCTAAATTTTAATTCAAACCTGTATTTTTGTTTATTTGCATTTATATTAATTTGTCCTACGTGACTATCGCACTAATTAAAAGTTATCAACTTGTAGCGTTAGGAAAACATTATAAAATAAATTGAAATTGAAATATATTGGAGATAAAGTAGTATTTAAGTTTTGAAATAAGAAATTAACACTCTCGTCGTTTTGGCCCAGCGTCGTAGGACCGTCGTCGTCAAAGGCTCGAACTCCACTCTCCCTCTCTCGTCTTCGGTTGCCTGCTCGTCGTACTCGTTGCAAGCTCTCTCTTCTACTCGTGCTCGATAGTCATCGTCGTTGCTCTCATCCTCATACTCGTCATCCATACTCGTTGCGTTCGTCGTCATCTGCTTGTGGCTTGTTGGTTGCTCGTTGTTGTTGTCTAGAGTTATCTAGGGTGTCGCAGGTATGCTTGCACCTCGAGGCAAACACACCCCACATTCGACCATCCTGCTTATGCTTTCGCCCCGAAAGCGTCGTCATCATCGTCGTCGGGTGTGAACCAGCGCTTCATGTATTCAGCACAAGTCGATGATTTTATAGGACCATCGAAATTGCCAATCTTCTGAACGTCGTAAGAATTATTGGCTTTGGTTTTGACATTTTTATACGTCCCCAAGTATTTTGGTTTCAGCTTGAGACCACTGCCGAACTTTTACCTTTTTTGTAGCCAAATTAACCCCTCTCGTGGGCTCGCGTAATGACTTGCCTCTGCATATCTTTTGGAACAACTATCAGCTCCGCGTCGTTTACAAGCTTGTGCAGAACCCCACCCTTCAAAAAGTAGTCATTGTAGGTGTCCTTGCCGTCGTTGAGTATATCGCAAATCGCCTTCAGATGCTCATCTTGGTTCTGCGACTTTTTTATGCCTAAAGATATGCTATCATCGACTATTGTCATAACTGGGTATCGACTGAGTGCGTCTACGTGCTTCATGCGAGTTCCGGCTCGATGCTCCACCTCGTAGTCATACTCCTGAAGAAATAGCACCCAGCGAGCGACTCTCGTGCAAAGGTTCTGCTTCTCCAAAGTTTTTGTGAACGCGTTGCAGTCGGTGATAATTTTGAAGTGAATGCCAAGCAGATAGACTTTAAACTTGGTCAGAGCTTCGATGACTGCAAGTATCTCAAGCTCATAGCTTATGTATTTTCGTTGAGCGTCGGTCGTCTTCTTACTCATAAAATACACAGGATGCATATAGCCGTCTTCCGGGGATTTTTGCATCAAGATCGCGCCGAATCCGTCAATCGAAGCGTCAGTGTGCACATCCGTCTCGAGTTTCTGGTTGTAAATGCTCAGAACTGGATTTTCGGTCAAAATCTTCTTTAGGCTGTTAATCGATGCTTCTTCTTGGGGACCCATAATAAATTTGGCACTGTTCTTCGTTAGGTCTGTTAAGGGCTTTGAAATAAGGGCGTAATTTTGAATAAATTTCCTAAAATACCCCGTTAATCCCAAAAAACTTTCCAGCTGCTTTAGTGTTTGAGGAGTTTTTAATTTAGATACTGCATCTATCTTTTCTGGCGTCGGGTATAGCTTGTGGTTCTCGATAATATGGCCTAGAAATTGAATTCGAGTTTTCATAAAATGGCATTTTTTAAGGTTAAACTGGAGACCATATTCGGTGTTAATAACCTCCCTCAGATTAAGCAAAGAGTCTTCTTCGTTCATGGCGGGAATAATGATGTCATCGATGTACGGCAAAGCGATGCCTTTGCGAGTCAGCTGTCGAAAAATTGCGTTAACATGCCGCTGGAAAACGCCAGGTTAATTCGAAAGGCCAAAGGGAACCTTTAAGAACTGGTACTGCCCGCTTTGAGTGACGAAGGATGTGTATTTCCGGCTTGATTCTGCCACGGGAACGTGGAAAAATCCGTTCTTCAAGTCGAGTGTGTGAAAAATTTTGGCATCTTGGAGTCGGTCTAGTTGGTCATCAATAAGAGGCAATGGGAAATGGTCTTTAACTATTACCTTGTTGATCCTTCTAAAGTCAACGCAGAGTCTTGGGGTACCGTCGCGCTTTTTTACCATTACAACAGGGCTTGTAAACTCGGAATCAGACTCCTCGATGATCCCAGCGTGTAGCCACTCGTCTATTTGCCCCTCCACCAGGCGTGTCTCAGCAAACGGTAGTCGACGTGGTCTGGCAAAAATCGGTGTTTCGTCTTTGAGAATTATGCGCATCTCGATGTTCGTTGTTTTTAAAGGAACCGGCTTGTAATTGTTTATAATTTCACGCACCGAATTTTTGGCAAACTCACTGGCCTGGTTGTTTATGTTTAATTCATCGTTTTTGTCTGACACGGTTATTTTCATCACGTTCACTAATTCGTTGTCCTCATCATCATCTATCAAATCGTTCGACATTTTACGCACTTGCAAACCGTCACGATTGAAAATAATTTCTGCGTATAAGCAGAGTTCTTCACCAACGATCAACTTAAAATCCATGCACCCAATTGGAACGACGTAAAAATCCAACTGGAATGTCGCACCGTCAATAAGAATCGCGTGTTTGAAATGTCCAATAAGATGTATTTTGTTAGTATTGCGCTCGCTGCCAAAACCAACTAAAACTACACTGCAACTTTGAATTTCAGGACGCCGTTATTCATCATAAAAATCTTCGCGGATCAGGCTAAATTTGCTACCTGTATCAAAGAGAGCGATACACTTTTTGTTATCGAGATCAACTTCCTTGCTCGTAAAGGAATTTTTCACTTGCACTTGATGAGTATTCACTTTGTTGTTCTCTGGCTTTTCGATTTGGTCACAATTTCGCGAGATGTGTCCGAATTGACCACACTTGAAACATTTCTAACCACGCTCTTTGTTCTTGCAATTGTTTGACATATTCGATTTCGCCACAGTTATAACACTTTATCTCGCTCTTCTCATTTCTGTACTCTGAGTTTTTCTTGTTGTACATCTCACCGCTGCGCTTCGGCTTCTCCTTGTTGAATACTTGCCCTATTTCAAAAACTCTCTCTCTTTCATTTTTTGCCAAATAACTTTTCAGCTTTTCTTTAAAATCGTTCATGTCTTTCGCACCGTACAGCAGAGTCTTGTCAATCGATTGATCGTCAATCCCATCGATGACATATTGAATTAGAACCGAATCACAAATGTCTCCGTGGATTGCCAGATCTTTCATCCGCGATACGCGATAGGCGATACGCGAAATTGCACTCGCGTTTATTCTTGCTGAGTTGCTCGTGTATTAGTTTACTGTTCACTACCGTTTTGAATTCGTTCAGGAGAGCAGTTTTGAGAGCGATCCAAGTGATCAGTCCTCTCTCGCTCATAATGAAAAGTTTGGCTGTACCTCTCAGCGATTTTTTGGCGAATATCAACATCTGCACGTCGCTCCAACACATAATCACAGCCTGCTCTTCGAATTCGGCTATCCACGATTCGATTGATATTGTGTTGGTACTGTCGAAGGTACGGATTGAGTCCTCCAGGTCCCGAAAACTGAACGCAAATCGGGGTGTATTGTTCTCCACCTTATGAACTTTTCCAGCATTTTCCCCTTTTGATGCGTACTGTACTTCTTGCTCTCGTTGTTGGTTCTCCATGTTTCTGTTCCTTGTGCTTCTCCCGCTCACGAATACTTCTGCGTCGTCGTCGTCGTCATCTTCATCCTCTCCTGATTCTGGATCACGTTGTGTGTGTGAGAGAAGTCTATTGCGTGTTAGGTTGCGAAATATGTGTAACCCGACATCTTCCACATTGTAGGTTATGTTTAAAATGTGACAAATCGTAACAAGATCACGCTCGTTCAAATTCTCTTGTACGTAACTTTTCTTTGCCTGATAATTTTCACTATTTTCGTCGAACTCGAAACCGGAAAACTGGCGAAGTCGTTGCCGGTTTCCTCTGTCACCCTCATGCTCGAACACGATTTTGTGTAGGGCAACGATGCTGTCCCTGCTACCACTGCGCAAGTTTCGGCTTATAAAGTCATTTAAACAGCTCATCTTAGAAAAAAAAATATTTTGTTACACCGCACAGAAATTTTGTTTCAGTTTAAACGTGCATCGTCAATTTCACAAGTTTTTTCACGTTCCTTGTTTCTGTTTTTCTTCTTTTACACTTTGTACTCTTCTTCTCTTAATTCACTTCTATAGTTTTTCTTCAATATTTCCGTTCTTATCCCGGCGAGCACCCAAATGTGGGATAATTTTATTATTTTAAGTCAGTAAATGGTAGGTTTTATTTAATATATTGGATATAAAGTAGTATTTAAGTTTTGAAATAAGAAATTAACACTCTCGTCGTTTTGGCCCAGCGTCGTAGGACCGTCGTCGTCAATGGCTCGAACTCCACTCTCCCTCTCTCGTCTTCGGTTGCCTGCTCGTCGTACTCGTTGCAAGCTCTCTCTGCAAGCATCCTCATCTGCTTATGGATAAGTGCTCGTCGTTTTCTCTCCTCTTCTGTATTAATCTCGTCGTCTCAGGGTTGCCAGCTCGTCATCCATACTCGTTGCGTTCGTCGTCATCTGCTTGTGGCTTGTTGGTTGCTCGTTGTTGTTGTCTAGAGTTATCTAGGGTGTCGCAGGTATGCTTGCACCTCGAGGCAAACACACCCCACAGTCATACAACGAAAAATTTTTTAAAATCTGACTAAATTAATTGTATGTAAAATAGGGGTAAACTAAAAAAAAAAGAAAAATAATAATATTAAAAAGTGTTCATAAAAATAGTATCTTAATCAAAAGCAGGATGTGAACCCGCTGCTCTTGTAAATGCCGACACATTAACGTTGTAAGCTACAGAGAAGTTGGGGGAGACGAGAAAAATTAGGCATACAAAAACCTATTAATTCAAGCACCAAGACTTGAGAAAAATCACGAATGCTATTTAAAGAAAAGCACTAAATTCCACCATACACTTATCAATTTGATACAAAGTGATTTTTTTTTTTGTGTACGCATATGTTGGATGCCGTACGCCTCCATCATGCCTTGGAAGTATTTGGAAGTGAATTATTTCCCATTGTCGGAGTGGATCACCTCTGGAACACCAAACTTGAAGAACACTTCGTTTACCAGGAACTCTACGACGTTAGATACAGTGGCTTCCTTCATCGACTTCAGGAATGTGAATTTGGAGAAGTGATCCACAACCACAGATATCCAGGCTTTTTCCCGCTTGAAACGTGGATATTTGCCCTGAAAATCGAAGTATAATTTCTGGAACGGTCTCTCGGTTATCACTTCCTGCCTTTTTTTTATATTCCTTTATTGGTAACACTTAGGGCCGGTTCTTACCCTCCCTGTCAAACTGCCTGACAACTACCGGTCCGGAAAGATCGTCACCAGATAAAAACAATTTGATTTCCTGCCCTTCAAAAATTTATCATACTGTGAAAGAATAACATAGCACTGTTACCTTTACTTGAATATTGCTGTAAAGCACTAGACTGTCACTCGGGTGAAAAAAATATACAAATTGGAAAAATGTCGGGAAAAAAAATTCGCGAAAAACACCTTAATGTTTTGCTCTTAAGTTTACTGCCCAGTCAGGAGTACAACGGCCGTGGAAGATCATCTTAAGAATAAAAACAGACCAGAGTTTACTGCAGAGAAGCGGAAAAGGTATCGGCACTGGTGGAGGAGTGGCAACCTCTATCTCTGTTTTAGCCATCGCCGAAAAGATAGTTAGAATCATTCAAACGAACGCAAGCATTCAAAACAGCTGTCCGTCTCTTTTTATTGTTATCGGTTTTTGAAAATAATTTTGTTTCCGGGCCGGAAAATATTTAACAGGGAGTCTGGGTCTCGACTAAAGTTAGCTCTCACATTTATACGATAGGAAATCAATTTTTCTAAGTAGGAAATTTATCTGGCCTCAAAAATGTAACAGGGAGGGTAGGAACCGACCCTTAGACATAATATATAACAGGGGGTTTGTGGAAATGGAAACATGTGGCTTGTAGGTGGTCTGCATCGCGCGGTAAAGCCGCAAAGCATTGCTTCACGCGAAGGCTGGCCGGAGGGTTTTCATGATGGAGGCTGCGAAGTTGGCAGCCGCCATCCAGGTCGTCGAACTCTCCAGCATGATGGGCATTAGTGTTTCGGTGTTAATCCTAGCACCCGCTATCGCTTCCAGCTCTACCTTCTCGTAATGAAAACGGTGGCACTCGAAAAGGATGTGCCGGGCATCCTCCGTTACTCCGCTGCCGCACTCTGGGCACCGCACTTTGGGCACGCTCAGTGCGTGCGTCAGTTAGAAGTCGGTCTCTCCGTGCTTTCTGTTGACCCATTTATCAACGTTGAGGATCTATCTGTGGGTCCAGCGACACTTACTTGTGCTGTCTTCACCGGCTTCCTGCTCTAAATGAGGACGCTTCTGTTTTCTGAGCGACAAAATCGAAGCCCGCCACGCTGCTTTAGCTGCAGCCACCTCTTTGGCTACTTCTACCTCTGCCACTTGCTCTCCAGGAGTGCAAGCTTCAGAAACCCGTTGTACATGGTGTTTCAAAGAAGCGGCCCCAAAACAGAGCTCTGTGGGACTCCAGTTGATACCTCAATCTCTCTTGAACCATCCAACGTGTCTGCGACGAGCACCCTATTGCTGAAATAGATGCTCACCATTTCGAATGATTTCGAAGGACATCAGGGCCTCCAAAGTCCTCTCCCAGTCGGCGGTGTTGAAGGCGCTCCTGATGTCCAGGGTCACCACCAAGAAGTACTTCTTGGCTCCGCCCTTTCTATCTGGTACCCGATATGGCTATTGCAGCCGTTTTGTTCGGTTTTCCTTTCCGGAAGCCGAATTGGTTTGGAACAGTCCTTCTGCGGCTTCAATAGCCGCGTCCAGCTTCGCTGCAAACGTCCTCTCGAAGACTTTTCTGGCAGTGTCCAGAAGGTAGATGGGCCTGTAGGACGACTCCACGTCCGCTGGCTTATCGGGCTTTGGGAGTAGCACAAGTTTCTGCATTTTCCACCTGTCGGGAAACGTCTCCTCGCTCAAGCACTTGTTGAACAAGGCTGCTATCTCCTTTGGGTATGAGGAAAGGAGCAGTTTCGTTGCCTTGCTTGGGATCCGATCGGGTCCTGGGCCTTTTTAATATTGAGGCTCCTCTCGTCTTCCATGATTTCCTGCTCGGCGACGGGGAGCAGTTCACCACCGTCGCGCCGTATCTGCCTGGGGGTCTCAACTGGGCGGCCCTTTGGAAACAGTGCGTTGACAATCTTATCAGGACCGCCGTGTCAGTGGGCGCTTTGTTGCCTGCGTGGATACGCTTAACGGCCATTTTGTCGGCGCCACCCCACGGGTCCTTGTCTGCATCATCGCAGAGCTTCAAGAATCATTTCCGCTTGCTAGCCCTAATTGCCTTCTTCTGGTCCTTTCTTAGGACCTTGTACCTCGCGGAGCAGTCATGTAGCCGCGGGGATCCTCGCGCTCTCTGCTCAAGTCTCCTAGTGAGGAAGCAGGAGCTGCGCAGTTCCGCTATCTCCTCGCTCCACCAGAAACTGGTCTGTGGTGCTTGCAGAACGGCTTGCGCTGTTGCATGCAGGCTTCCTCTACACGGGCTTCGAGGTTGTCCGCTGCTTCGTTGGCGCTGGACGTTTCTGAGATTGTCAGACCGTCTAGAGCGCCGACGAGTGGCCGAACCCTCAGAAACCTCCTGTTCGAGCTCGTGCCAATTTCAAACTGGATTGCCTCGAGGTCGCTAGCCGTGTACACCTGGCTGATCCTCCATCCTGTATTGCGTGCACCGGCCCTATTAAACGTCTCCTGGCTTCTGTCGTTTAGTAGGGCGATGTCCAGGGTAGCGAACGCTTCAGGGATTGTGGGACCTCTGGCGCTTGTGTGCGGAGATCCCCATTCCTGGGCCCAGGCGTTGAAATCGCCTCCGACCAAGACGTTGCTGTGACCTCGCAGATCGCTGCTTAGTGCGTCCAGGACGCGGTAGAACGACTCCAGGGAGAGGCTTGGGGCCATGATGTGGTCCGGAAGCGCTAGGTAGGGCTCGCTTAAAAGAGCCGCGTCTGACCATAGATCGCGCATGGTCTGCATCAGCAAATCCTGCGCCGCCATGCAATGATTCAGGTTGAGCTGAATTAATTACATGCTTCTGTGCAGGGAAAGAAGAAAGTCGTGAAATTAAGAGCTACGCAAAAAAAACGCTTCAGATCACTGGAAAACTGGCCAATTAATTTAAAAATTGCAATAAAGATAGCCGGTAAAGATGGTGGTGTAGCCGTTTATGTGAGTAGTAAGCTTAAATGTAAAGTTAAATGTAAACATCCGGATGACAGTTTAATTGAATATTTATTCCTAGAAGTGGACAGCAAATTTCAAAATAAGAAAGCTCTTATTGGATGTATATACCGTCCAAACCGCCTAGTGGACTTTACGCCTCTAGTTGGCGTCATGAGCGAGTTGACAGTTTCCTACGCGGATATTATAGTTGCTGGTGACTTCAACAGTAATATTCTTATAGAAAGTCGACTTTTAGATAGTTTTAACGAAATTGGACTGTATGCTGTTAATAAGACGACCCCGACGCATTTTAGTAATTTCTGTGATAATTTTTTTTTTTTCTTGACATATTTTTTATCAGTGACCCTAGAAATATGTTATTATATGACCAGGTTATAGTACCAGTATTTTCAAAACATGACCTCATTTTTTTAACATATGACATACGACTTGACTATACTGAAGAATCGTTTAATTATAGAGATTACAATAGTATTAATTACAATGAGCTACTGGAGGAATATAATGCTTGTGACTGGTGTCCTATTTATCAAAGTCCTTATGTTGAATGTCAGTTGAGTGTCTTAAATAATAATTTGCAATATTTGTTTAATAAATGTGTGCCTCTTAAAAGAAAAGTCCTAAAACCTAGACAAAATCAGTGGTTTAGCTCTGAAATTAAGAGCCTTATATATGAGCGTGATCAAGCCTACAAAAGTGGAAGCGCTATAAAACTGAAACTCACAGAGGACTGTACAAATTGGCTAGATCTAAGGTTTCAAAACGAATAAAATATGCAAAATGTGAACATTTTAAAAATAAGTTTGAACACGTTGCATCCACGAAACAAACTTGGAGGGAAATTAATAAGTTAGTAATAGGGAAATCTAGACAAATGGCTGACCACTGTGTTGATGTAGAGGAACTATGCCGAGCATTCTCTCATCTTGATGTACCTGAGGCTAGATGCAATAATTATTTGACATATCAACCATACTGTGATAATAGTTTTAGCTTTGTGTGCGTCAATGAATGTGATGTCTTAGAGAGTATCCTTAAAATAAAATCAAATGCCGAAGGTATAGACGCTATTAACCCTAAATTTGTAAAACTTTTGTTACCACTACTTCTTCGTCATATAACTTATATTTTTAATACAGCCATTACAACGTCCACTTTCCCTTAAATTTGGAAAAAGGCTAAAATTATTCCGATAATGAAACCTAATAAGGATTACAGTCCCATTTCAATTTTACCCTTCTTAGGCAAAGTTCTTGAAAATTTAATATCTGTCCAAATGCAGACTTTCCTCGAGCGTAACTCGTTACTTTTGCAGAAACAAGCACGCCTTAGAAAGAAAAGAAGCTGTATAAGTGCAATAACAGACATTGTTGAGGACATTCGTCGCCAACTAGACAATAACTGTGCAACATTTCTAACTCTCCTTGACCACAGCAAAGCATTTGACTCAGTGAACCACAACATACTTAGTACCAAACTAAAAAATCTTTACAATTTTACAAATAGTGCTGTTGGTTTCATCTCGTCGTATCTTGCTGGCAGGCAGCAAGCAGAAGTTTCTGGAAACTGTATATCAAGTTTCCGCGAATTAAGTAGGGGAGTTCTTCAGGGATCTGTATTAGGACCATTATTGTTTTCTATATATGTTAATGATTTGCCTAGTGTCTTGTCCGGTTGTGAAGTACACTAATATGCAGACGATGTTCAGGTTTATGTTAGCAGTCCGGTTAATCAATTAAATGTTTGTGTAAGTAAAAGTAATGATGTCTTTTATCTTATTGACAACTGGGCGAAGGATAATGGCTTAAGCATAAATCCTGCAAAATCAAAATGCAGAGTAATTAGTAAAAAATCAATAGAAACTAGATGTTTAGAAAGCCTTGCAATTAGTATCAAGCCTATAAAATATAAGGAGTCGGCAAGCAATCTTGGTATTACTTTTTATTGGAAAAATCAGACACGCTGCACGCTGCCTCTCACGCAGCACAGCTCGCACCAACACACTCTCAGATGCTCGAGAATCCCGGGGACAATTTGTTGAGGCTCCTCTGGACAGATCGACACAAACTCTATCTCGCTGCTCCCAAACTCCAATGTTTTAATTGTAGGCCACTCAGATTAATAAGAAACACGATATTTGATTTAGTATGATTTATCTTCTTTTAGTTTAATATTTCTGTTCTTCTTTTCTCTTCTTTTCGTTCGCACACGACTTGTCACATTTACAATCAAAATCAAAGTGAAGCGACGCTTCTTAGCGTGGTCTAGATTGTTCTGCGTACGTGTAAATTCACCATAGCAAAAAGGTATATGTATGTGTTTGGTGAGTTTGGTTTTGCCATATGCAGAATACAAATGTATGTACACATGCACTCATACATGTAATTAAAAGGAGTAGCCAGATCGGCGAGTATATTCTGCATTTCTCAACACTTTTAATAATACCTTGAGCTGGAGTCAACATATTTCCAAAGCAACTGGTTGAACATATGGCTTGTTGCGTCAGCTCTCTCCATCTAAAGACTTTTTACCACAGCAAATCAGGATGCTTATATCAAAAGCCATTCTAATTCCCACTCTTTTTTATGGTGTTGAGATCTGTGGTCACTGCGACACTAGATATATGCAAAAGTTGACTGTAGCTTTTAATTCTATAGTTAGATATGTGCTTAAGCTAAATCGACTTGGCCATGTATCCCACTTGACCAGTAAACTATTTGACTTACACTTGACCTCGTGGATAGATTATAGGACTCTTATATTTTTCCATAATTTTGTGACAACTCGGCAACCACCGTATCTCTACAATAAGCTCTGCTCTGCAACATCCACAAGGACCAATAATTTCATATTCTCTAATCTCAAGCAGACAATTCTTTACCAATGCTATCCGCCTCTGGAACAACCTCCCACATAACTTAAAGACTATTAGGTGCGCAACTTAGTTTAAATTAAAAATTAAAGAATATTTAAAATAGAATAAACAAAAATAGTAAACGAAATAAAGATAATATAAGTATAAAACAAAAATACAAAATCAATAAAAACAAAACAAAATAATATAGAAATAAGTAACGAAATCAAAATGTCAATAAAATATTTATAAGTAAATTGTTAGATTAAGAAATATTATTTAAAACAAACTCGCAATATGTATGTATCCATTTTGACTAGTGCTATAAATATAAGTTTACCCTTGTCGCACTAGGATATTAAGAAATAAATAAATAAAAAAATAAAAAAAGTTGTGCTTAGCTAAGATTTAGTGCGCTTAAGACAGTGTATCTTGAATAAATTACCAAATCTAAATTTTCTTTTAATACATGCCAACTTTGGAAAAGTGCAAAGCAGCTGAAAACACTCACACGAATTGCACTGGCAATAATCACAAACAAAACACAAAGCAATAACCGAGAAACGCTCAATTCAAATAAAAACACTCAAAATTTCACTCAACAATAACATGTCGTCTGCAAAGCGCCTGCGGGAAAAAACCAACACTGATTTAAAGGCGAGCCGGCCATCTGATGCATCCTTGACCCAGATGCTCCAACTCATCAGTGAGAGGTTTGATGAGCAGAAGGAGACCCTTACCAAGGAGCTTCGAGAAAGTGAGGCGCGTGTTCTCTGCAACCTCCAGGAGAAGTTCCAGGTGATGGCAACAGAGATCCATAACCTCACTCAATGAGGTAAAGAAAGTTGATTAGCTCCAACAGCGGGTCAACGAATTGGCTGGCCAATTGGCTTCACAAGGTCCTCCAACTGGCCTGGTAGACGAGCTGATGCAGCAAGTTGTCGACCTTGATGCCAGACTAGAAGCCAAATGCACTGCGGAGGAGGATGCTGTGGTCGCCAGCAATTTGCGCTGGCATGGTGTCCCATAAGTCGAAGGCGAAAATCTGAAGACACTGTTCCACAAGCTTTGCTTCTTGCTGCAACTTACACCGCCTCCTGAGGCTCGATCCATTTTTTGGATACGACTACGACAATCGGGTCAGAAATTTGTGGATTATAATTATTAAATTAGAAAACGTGCGCGGAAAGGCGGGGCTGCTGAGAGCAATAGGGGCACACCGACGAGATAAGAAAACCCAACTAAGCCTTCAGCTGATAGGGTTTAAGTCGCGAGCACTGATTTACTTAAACGAACAGCTGACCAAATATAACTATGAGATCTTCACAAAGCAAAAGCTGCTTGCAGCTGTTTTCATACGCCGTGGAGTGGTCTAAGTGAAGCTGAACGACAAATAACTATACCCTTTTGCAAATAATTACAAAACAGAGATTTGGCCTTAAAGTTTGTCACTTAAACGCTCAAAGTCTGACAAGAAAAATTGAAGAGGTCAGATATATGTTTGTGCATTCTGATGTAGACTTTATATGTGCATCTGAAACGTGGTTTGTTAAAGATGTCTGTGGTACGTTAATTTCATGTGATGGTTACAATGTTTACCGTGCGGATCTTGTCAGTCATGGGGGGGGGGGGGGTGTAGCAGTATATGTAAGTAAAAATTAAAGTGCAAGTTTATATGTAAGCATCCCGATAATAGCCCTATTGAATATTTATTTCTTGAAATTATAAATCAATTTACAGCAAAGAACATTTTTATCGGATGCATTTACCGCCCACGTTGCCATATTAATTATAGTAGTAGTAGAAGTAATTAATCTGCTATCAGATATTTCATTAAGTTATGCAGACATTTTATTAGCTGGTGAAATAGAAGCATAAGGTTTAAAATTAGTAAACTCTGTGTTTCCAACACATTTCAGCAGAACATGCAGCCCTTTGTTAGATGTCTTCTTCGATACTGACATTGGAAAAATATATTTGTATGACTAACTCATCTTGCCTTTGTTCTCAAAGAGACTTTAAGAACATTGACTATGAACTGCTTATGGCCGAACTCGACAGATGCAACTGGAATAATATTTTCTTATCCTCAACGGTAGACCAGCAGCTCTCAATACTTCAAAACAACATCAGCTACCTGTATGATACTTATGTTCCAATCAAAAGCAAAGTGATCAAATATTCAGGTAAACCATGGTTTAATAATGAATTTAAGCAGGCAATTAAATCGCGAAACGATGCATATCAAAAGTGGAAAAGGTATAGGACTCCACAACACCACGGACACTTTAAGTTATTAAGACCCACCGTGACCAAACTAATTGAATCTGCGAAGACAAACTTTTGTAGTCGTAGATTAAACAAGAAAGAAAGCTATTTTCGGTAAACCGAAATTTGTATACCCTTGCAGTCTCAATTGGATTATTGAAAATCTATTCATTTTGGTTACAGTTGAAAAAATGTCTTAGTTTGTAAACATTTTATTACTAACATATAGAATTTTACATTTTACATGAAGAATTTTACATTTTACATGTAGAATTTTACATTTTCATTTAAATCGACCGATCGTTTCTATTGAAGCTATATGATATAGTTGTCCGATCTTAATGAAATTAAAACCGTAATTCTATAACCGTAAAAAACTGCTATATTTTGAAATTGATTGATATACGTTGAAAAACAAAAAAGTTAAAAATGTTTTTACATAAATTTCGCCAAAAGAAATAAAGAAATAAGACTATGCTGAAAGTTTCAGCCCGATAGCTCAAAAACTGAGAGACTAGTACGCGTAGAAACCGACAGACAGACAGACAGACGGACATGTCTAGATCGACTCGGCTGGTGATGCTGATCAAGAATATATATACTTTATGGGGTCGGAGATGCCTTCTTCACTGCGTTGCAAATATCATGGCAAAATTATAATACCCTGAAAGGGTATAATTATTTTTATTATAGGGTATAATTATTTTTAGAGGGTATTATAATTTTGCCATGATATTTGCAACGCAGTGAAGGAGGGATCACCGACCCCATAAAGAATATATATTCTTGATCAGTCGATCTAGCCATGTCCGTCTGTCTATCTGTCTATCTGTCTGTCTATCTGTCCGCTGTCTGTCAGTCCGTCGGTCGGTTTCTACGCGAACTAATCTCAGTTTATTATGATGTGTTATATACCACATTTATAAAACGCACGTTATTAGGTATGAAAAAATTATAGCGCTGAAAGTATAATAAAGAAAAACCAATAGCTTTTTAGATATATAAAAATTTTTAGTTTTTTACAATTTGTACATAGTTCCTTAAGATATGTTATCCGAATTTTTATTTAGGACTCTTATGTTGCCCAGATTCGAACTCCGTCGTGGCGAACCCGAGGACATCGGACTATCTCCAGCCCCTCCACGTATCAGGACAACGTATCGGCCACAACGTTCTCGGCTCCTTTTCGGTGTGTGATTTTGAAGTCTAAGCTCTGCAGCCTTAGTGATCGCGCTAGACTACCGCTGAGATCCTTCAGGGACATCAGCCACTTCAAGCTGGCGTGGTCGGTGATCACCGTAAACGGCATGAGTTCCACGTATGGCCTAAATTTCAGTACTGCCGCCAAGCACTCTTTCTCTGTAACCGAATAATTAATTTGGTGTCTGTTCAATTTCGCAAAGATAAAGGCTATGGGTCGCTCGTTTACTTCCTCGTCGAGCTGCAACAGGACTGCGCCTACTCCATGATTGGATGCGTTGCACTGCACGTATAATAGACGCTCAAGGTCCGCGTGTACCAAACAGGGGCAGAGGTGAGAGCTAATTTTAAAGTCTGTATCGATCTTTTGGCTTCGTCGGTCAGCACTAACTTTGTGTTCTCCCCTTTTTCAGCGTATCTGTGAGCGGTGTCGCCATGCCTGAGAAGTCCTTCATAATCCGGCGATACCATCCCGCAGTACCCAGGAAACTCCGTAGTTCCTTCTCTGACTTCGGCCGGGGATCTTCTGGGTCGCTACGATCCTTTCTAGTTCCATCCGGAGCGTCCCGCCACCGATGATAAAACCCAGGTATTTCAACGACTTGAAGCAGAATTTCGGTTTCTTCAATCCAATTTTTAAATTCGCTTTTGAGCAAATCGCGGTCAAAGTATCATGCGCTGCATGAATTGGCACTTTTCAAGGCTTAATACCTTTCAAACCTGTAAGGAATCTTTAGGATCCCTTACAATAAGCCAAAGGGAACGCAGGATAGACAGAAGAGAGAACAGTATAAGAGAAAGCAGTAGAAGAGATGGAGTGAGAGCGGAGAAAGGGAGAGAAAGCTTTCAGCAGAGCGGATAGTCAGCGCATAGCGGGACACGGATGCGCTGAGCAAGGAGTTTTGGCGGGAGAGCGGGCTGCTGAATTGGCAGCAGCAGCGCTGCGGAGGATCGGCTGAGCAAGGAGTTTTGGCGGGAGAGCTGCAGGGGGGTATAAAAGAGCGAGGCAGGAGTCAGTTGGGGAAGCAGTTGGAGAGTCGGTCGGACAGTTAAGTGTGGAGTTAAGTCGTCGGTGAACAGTGACCAGTGCTAGTGCTAGTGAAAGTGACTCCTTGGGAAACGAGCCAAGGATCAGTTCAGGGGACAGCAGAGCAGAGCAGTTTTACCAGCAGCAGTAACGCAGTAAGTCTTGGGGAGGATTCCCTTTGACCAAGAGAGTCCAGTTCACTACTTTCTTCCATCTCGTATTTTGTAAGTTGCCAGCGCGTCAGCTTAGCGGAAGCATCTGGAGCGTGCAGCACCAGAGTATCTAGCGGAGCGAAGCTTAGCGAGAGTATCCGAGTGCGGGTAGCACCGGAGTATCAAGCGGAGCGTAAGCGCGGCGTGATCACCCAGACGGCGTTGGCCGGCGAGTCGGGCGTGAACTAATTGTTAGAGATAGGGCGTCTTGTGCCCCGCTTAAGACAGGTGTGGTAGAAAAGAGGTGCAACTCCCAGTTCAAATATATATTATATTACTTAATTCTAAACCCCGGAGTTCTTATTTTGGCACAGTGCCCAACAAATATAAATTTGTTGCAGCGAATCCTGGACGAGACTGAGCTATCCCGCCGAAAGTCAGAAAATTAAAACAAATTTCAGTGTAACGCATTCACAATACACCAATCTTCAGTGTTGCATAACAGAAATTTTCATAGAGGGCGCCACAACAAAGGAATCAAACAAAAAATAATCGTGTGTCCCCTTAATAGAGCAAAAAAGCAAGTACCCTTGCAAATGCATATTTTGAATAAAGTCTCATGTTTCATTAGGGATTTAAAGAGAGTCCAGAAGAGTCCATCCACGAGATGTATTGTATGTTGAAGAGTATTAAATTCTTGTTCATATAAATGTAATTAAAAATACCACTTTTTCCGATTTTGCGAGAATTTTTAATTTTTAGGACATTACCTTTTGTATGGCAACTCTGTATTGCTTACCAGATGGGAAGCAGTTTTTTGTTGGATAGTTTCTATAAAAATTATAGGTAAACGTGATCCGATCTTGACAAAATATTCTATATTCTGTTAAAAGAGTATACATTTTAAGTTTACACAGTTTTATGCAGATATTTTAAATTTTACCCGATCTCTACTTTGAAAGCTATAGGATAAAGTTATCTGATCCGGATAGTTTTCCATCAGAATTTTCCTATATATATATAATTACGATTGGTGAAGTTTCATGTTGATATCTAATAAACTGAGCGAGTTTTTAATTTTGTTTAAAAAAATTGGTCAAATTCCCCATAGTGCAGTGCATGATACTTTGACCGCGATTTTCTTTAAATTGGTACGTGATGGAAACTTTTCAGTTTCGAATTAGCAATGTACCGGTAAAGACCTTTAAGAATCAATAGCGTTTTGTGGCCGGGTTTTTTTTTCGACTAGTGTAATCGATCGGTCTTCTACCGTAGCTGTCTTTGCTATGGACACATATCTGTTTATTTGTACCACGATCTACTCCAGCAACTCTCGGCTGCCTTTCGCGAGGATGTTGACTGACGCGCCGGTGTCCTGCAACCCGGAAAACCGCTTGTCCCGGATGGATATCTCTGCGAACACCCTCGGATCGCTTCCCATCCCACGCCGGACGGCTTCGACGACTTTCCGTCTGATCTGGTGTCTCTGCCGAAATCTGGCTCGGGCTTTTAGAAGTCTCAGGCTGACCTTCCGCATTCCTCCAGGCTGATGGCTCTGAAAAATTCGGTTCCGGACCTCGAGATAGTTCTGCATCCTTTCTTCTGCCGGTAAATATCATAATCTTCTCTTATTTATTCTTAACTAGCTGACCCGGCGAACTCCGTTTCGCCACCAGATGGCTTCGTTTTATGTAACATTTCGTTTGGTGATTAAAAGATGAGGAAACATTTTTTTTGTTTGTTTTATATTTGAAAAGGAAAAGTTTTATTTCATTTCACAACAGTAATGAATTCATTTCGAATACAAAAATGAAGTGTTATTTAGTTGAACTTCTCTAAGTGAATGAAAGTGAATCCAAAGTAAATACTGAATCGAAGCGTTATACGTGTCAGCAAATTATCCGTTTCATTGAAGTGCTCTGTGGTAAACCACATTTTTGTGTTTTTTGGTCTGACGTTAACACAAACAGAGCGGATGGTTTCCCAACTCGTGAACACGCAACGTATAACTGCCCATGTGAAAAACAATGATTTTCTAAATTTATTCCGCAAACACTAAGCGATATGCCTTGCTACTTGTTAATTGTCATTGCGAACGCAGGGCAAACTGGAAATTGCAATCGTTTGAAGTCAAACGGAAGATCAGTCGGAATCATTGGTATTTGAGGAATACATACATTTTCACCTGCGTACTTTCCGTTAATAATGGTTGCCTTAATCAAGTTCGTGCGTATCCAATGGCATTCGTTCCTATGCTGTTTCGAGCATATTAACCACAGCATTATTAGAGTGAAAAAATGCTTGCAAATTTTTTAATAATTCGTTTCTTTAACTGTTGTGTTCCCTGTATATTGCACCGCACATTCAGCTGATCCACCATCGACGAATTTAAATATATTTGCAGAAATTGATGCTGTTCATCTGGTGTTGGCACCAGTGAACCATGCAAATGATATATTTGTCCTTGTATCTGTAATTGCAAACAATCATTTGTTGAAGAATACGGTGTAATTTATGATCGTGTGATTTTGTACTAAGTGGTGTATATGTAGTTGTTATGTAATCTCACAAGTGCAGTCGCGAGAATCATAGTTGTCGACGATTGAGTTGAGGCGTTTGTGGCTGCGAGTTGAGCGTGTCACTAGTTGTGTGTCACTACAGACGAGCTTGGCGCTGCAGACTGTAGGGATTCGCTGAATTGAGATCTATGGTCCGGATTGACTGAAGAGTTGACCGATGACATAGTCGTGTTCGCAGCGGTTTGAGAGCTAGGAAAATGTAACAGAGTGTGATGTCTCTGTCCACACTGCATACAATTTCGAGTGCTTGGACACTGGCACGGTGTGTGAGCATTGCTGAGGCAGTTAAGACAGGCCTGGGCACGGTCTACAATAGATTTGCGTGCAAACGTGTCCATGTGAAGGAAGTCTGGACAGCGTCGTAGGATATGAGGGCCTCCACAATGCAAGCAGCGCATTGGAGGTGTAGTTCCAGTCGTGGTGTAGAAGCTGTTTCCTCTGTGGATGGTACTGTTGGATGGTCTCGAGGTCGATAAACGAGGTGCTTGGTGCGGCGTCGTGTGCCTGATAGGTACCGGTGAGCATCGATTTTCTTAAATATCAATGCTGACAAGTCTGCTGTTGAGGAAAGATTCAAGTTGCGAGAAAGTTGGGATCTTGACAGAGTTGCCAAGACTGTGCTCCCACGCTTGCAGAGTGGTAGCGGGAAGCTTGTTGATAAGATGGTGCACAATCCAATGATCACAGCCAATAATCGCGATATTGAGGCGCTTAAACGCGTTGATGCATAAAGTTGTGACATTTAGCATATGCTTGAGATCGGCAGCCTTAGCCTTGGATAACAACGGCCGGTCATACAGGGAGTTCATGTGGTACATAAACTGGAGTCGCGGGTTGTTATAACGTTGGACAATGAGTCCCCAGACTGTCCTGTAGTTACCTTCAGTAAGTGCCATCTGCTGAACGTCTTCGTCATTGCGGGACGGAAGAGCTTGCTTGAGAAAGTGGAACTTCTGGTTTTCGGACAGGACCGTGTTGTCATGAATTAGTTGAGTAAATGCGTCGAAAAATGCTGGCCAATCCACAAACTTTCCGCTATACGTTGGTACAGGCATCTTGGGTAACTGCACGGGCGACGTTGTAGCTAGTGTTGTGATTGGGAGTTTGTGTTGTTAGAGGAGTGTTCTGAAAAGCTTGACTCGATTTTAGGAAATTTCTTTTCAAATGCTTTGGATATGGTACACGCGATTGTAGTGTAATCTTCGTCGAACTGAAACGCTATATTTTGTGAAACATATGACCAGCTGTTGGTGATTTTTATTAAATTCGTCGTTTAAAGTTTCCAACTGCCGTAAGCGTAGCTGAAAGTATGATGTTGTTTTCCGTTCTGCGCCATCTTTGCTGAAGTTCCGACTAAGGTTATGGAGACGTAAAGAGATATCTTGCTGCACAGCACTTTGCGCGTCGATCTCCTCTTCCGTTTGCGTCATTTTCGGTTTTAGTAAAGGCCTCGCAAAGATCGCAAAATCAAGAAGCACACAATAAAACACTCACCTCTTCGTACCGTGTGAGCCTGGAAGGACACGGTTGTTTTTAGTTTCCAGCGAGCGAGAGATATCGATCCCAAAGCAGCGTGGTCCTCTTTGTGGTCGTCGTTCTGCACTCGGTACGTGCAACTTCTAGCGAGAGAGAACCGCCGTTCCAAGTGAGCGTGGTCCTCTTTGTGGTCGTCGTTTTGCGCTCGGTTGTGTGCAGCTTCCAGCGAGAGAGAGACACCGTTCCAGGCTAGCGTGGTCCTCTTTGTGGTCGTCGTTCTGATCACGAGTGAAAAGCGCAACGCTGCTGGTTTTAGTTAGGATAGCTCACTTTCGCGAAGAATTAACGATGATTTGAACGAATTAAGATTATACTGTATGATTTTGTCGCACAAAACTTCCCCTCATTGGCCACCAAAATGTTTGTGAAAATCTCTTTGTATGCAGATGTTTAAGTTTTTTCAGAAATTAACTAAGATAATGATATTGCGCTGGCTGGGCCTTTATCTTAAGTGTATTTTAGAAGAAGTGGACAACAAATGACTTCATCTATTTCAATAAAGAAAATCTAGTAAAAATATGTATGTATATAATAGAAAGTTCACTTTCTTAGATTTTTCTTGGAAATGATACATCGCAGAAAATGGTCATTTTGCATAAAGTTAGTGAGACAATTTATTTTTTCGGGTCGAGAGAAACCAATTTTATTTTGACATGACGTAACAGTGTTACTGCTTGTATTAAAAATCCTAAAAAAATAAACAAAAAATACTAGCCACAATGCTTTATTTGTGAAACAAAAAAGTACATTTCCTATTAGTGTGCCTTGAATACGCCGTGTTAGATATGCAATTTCTCATTATTTATCTTTTATCACCTTCCTTTCATTTTCATTTTCATTTATTTACATCCTAACGCTACAAGTAAAGACTTATATTTATTGAGTTAGTCAAAACAATTTGGGAAAAAATTTTAAGATAAAATAATTAATTTAAATATTACTTATTTATTAAAAAAATTAAGTTTACAATTTGAGTGTTACAGTAAAAAACTAGTCTTAAGATTTGATTTGCAGAAGAAGATCTTGCAGAATATCTTGAAGAGCTTGCAGAAGAAGATCTTTGATTTTAGAAATAAACTGAGACGCGCTTTCGAATAGGCGAATAGCGTTAATAAAAAATGGCCTTTTCGAGCATAGGGTTTTATATCTGGATATAATTAAGTTTTGTGTTGTTTGTTTTTAAAACAAATAAGACGGTTCACGGATGCACACAATTTTTTGAAAATAAGTTAAGGTTTTATGGTCGATCCACTGACTAAGGCTAAGGTCAATAATATTGTTGACTAGATGAGAAGTATGGTCAGTACGACGGAGATTAAACACGTAACGGACAATTGAATTACAAGCAAGAGTTAATTTTTGTATATCTTGAGTGTTGCAATGCCCAAAAATCTCAACTCCGTAAAAAAGAGTGGGAATCAGAATTGTTCTGGCGACTAGCATTCGTAGCAGAAGTTGAAAGCTTTCTCAGAAGTCCATACGATCGCCCGGCTGCTTTTAAAATATGTTTTCTCCGTGTTAAAGTGTTATTAAAGGTGATACCCAGGTTACCAGCAGATTCCACACAATAATTGGGTTATTGCCAATCAATAAATTCTTGAGCTGAGTAGTATCGAAGGGTTTTTTGTATATGACTATTCACTTCCTCTTTTAGGGTTTAGAAATAGTCCATTTTCAATTGCCCAGTTATTAATTTTGAGGAGCAAGGTATTACACACCAACACAATCATTAACCTTACAAAGAGGTTTACTGACATAGAACTGCATATCATCAGTGTATAAATGGACATCATAAGGGGACAGAACATTTGGTAAGTCAATAACATAGATAGAAAACAATAAAGGCCCTATTATTATTATTATTATTACGAGAGCTTTGTTGAACTTTTGTCTTTTGTGCCGTCCTGTAGGATTAGGGTAGAGCCTCTATACCGAGGCTTCTGATAAAAGACAGCACTTTGGCGGGGTGTATATGTTCCTAAATCCTGTAGGAGGGGATAAGTTCACCTCCTAGTTGTAGAAGTCGACGTCTGCTTAGCAAGAGGCATTCACAGAATCTGCTTGTGTCGATTTCTGAAAGTTTTAATTTCTCAAGGTGATAACTTAGTTTGCAGTGTTCCGTTAGGTAGCCTGTTAGATTGCGAATTTCGTTTTTTTTCAAATTGATGATGCGTTTAGATCGCGACATCTGGGCGACGAGAAGTTGTTTGGCTTGTCTCAGCCCTGCACTGTCGGTCCAGTGGCGACTTATCTCCCTTTCCTCCCATTTTCTGAACAGCTCTCTTTTGTGTCCTTTCGAAAGTCCACAGAACGGTTCAGGGCCTAATAGTGGTGTCATCGCCCCGCGTTTAGCTAGGGAGTCTGTCACCTCGTTTCCTATATGGCCTTCAAGCCCTGTCGCCCAGCACACCGTTAAAAAGTTTTTGGAGGCAAGGGCGTTCAGCTGCTGGAAACAAACACTACAAGTCTGGAGGAGATCGTGAAGGATCTCAGCGCTATGAGCGCCGCCTGACTGTCAGAGAAGATGTAAATCGGTGCGCCTTGCATTTTCCTGCGAAGGCATTCACGAACACAGATTTCTACGGCGTATATCTCTGCTAGGAAAATGATTGGGGACTTTTCCATGGCTATGAACTTGTTGAGCCTTGACCGAAAATACCAGCCCCGGTGTCACCGATTTCCCGTTTAGACCCGTCAGTGTACCACGTTTGTGATCCACTGGGCAGAGATATTGATTTTGTTTTCCAATCGTGCCTGATGTGCAAGACTACAGAGAAGATTCTGTGGAAAATAAGTTTTTGTTTTTGTTCGTCAGTTACGCGCAGAATGCGCTCATTTTTAGGGGTTCGAGAACCCATAGATGCCCGGTAAGATCACCACTTTTAATATTGGTAATGTTTTAAAGGCGAAGTGCCCCCAGGCAGGCCTGGGTAGATTTCGTCCACCAAGCAAGAGATGTATTGGTTAGGATCGGTTTTACCACAGTGTTTAATGACCTGTAGATCATTTTGAGGCTTAGGCCCCATGTTCTACCGAAAAGCCTGTTGCAAGTGAAGTATGCTCAAGTGGTTTTATTTATGGTCCTTTCAAGGTGTGCATTCCAGTTGAGCTTGGAGTCGAGTATAACTTCTAAGTAGTTGGCTTCAGCCGAAAATTCAGTGGTGGATTCATTTAGGGATGGTCTTGTTAGAGAAAGAGACCTTTCCTGGTAAGTGGAACTAAAACAGTTTTAGACGGGTTTATGGACAATCCTTCGTCCTGACACCATCTGCTGGCTATATTAAAAGCGTGCTGCATGCGATTCGAGATGGTTTGCTCATGCCAGCCTCCTATATAGATGACTAGATCATCAGCGTAGCTTTGAGTGAAGAACCCTAAGTTTTTGAGCTTGTAGAGTAGCTCGTCGATGACCAGAGTCCACAAGAGAGGACAGAGTACTCCCCCTTAAGGGCACCCCCTTGTGGCTGTGATTGAGGTCATGGTTTCTTCAAGGTCTACAGTTATGATTCTGGATTTGAGCATTTCCAGAATCCACCTAATAATGGGTGTGGAGAAATTTTTTCGTACAAGGGAGGCACGGATAGCCTCATATGACGAGCTGTCAAAAGCTCCTGAGATGTCTAAAAAGGCACCTAGTGCTATTTGTTAAGCGCCAATGGCCTTTTCAATGGTTGTTGTAAGGCAGTGAATAGCAATCTCAGTTGTCTTACCAGCTGAAGATGCTTGAGATTCACTTCCCTGATGTGCTGGTCAATTATCTTCTCCATAGTTTTAGGAAAGAAGAAGCAGGAGGACTATAGGACTATAGGACTTAGGAAACTGGGATTCTCTCTGCCGTACCTTAGGAATAAACACAACTTTCACTTTAGCTTAGTTGCTTGGTATGTGTCCAAGCACTAGTCTAGCTCGGAATAAATGGACCAGGGGGAGTGCGAGTTGGTGCAGTCTATATAAGGGTCAGTCAGTATAAAGGCCCTAACACAGGTCCTTGGGGAACCCCTCTAGTCACCGATATAAAGCGAGAAGTATACGACCCAGACACTACCTGTTCTACCTGTTAGATACGACATACAGAGCAAGGCTGCAGAGTCCGAAAAATTGAAAAGGTTTTTTAGCTTAGTGCATAGAATACTATGGTTGACAGTATCGAAAGCCTTACTGTGATCAAGTAGAGTCGAAAAGGTAATTCAATTTTTATCTAGCCTTGTTCGAATATCTTCAACTACATTGGTAATGGCACTAATACAACTCCTCTTTTTTTCTTAAACCAGATTTTTTGTCACTTTGTTGTCTTTAAAATGTTGAATCCGTGCCGCTAGTATGTTTTCAAAAATTTTTGACAAGAAAGGAAGTAGGGATATGGGTCTGAGCTCGGTTTGGCTTTTCCGTATTGGAACAAAGAAAAGGTCTCATTCACTAAGTCGATTGACCCAGGGCCCAATTCGACCTCAGATCTTCCTGATCCTGGCCTACCCGATGGAGTATCTGTTGCTCATCCCTCCTCAGCGACGGATAATGCTCTGGCTGCTCGTCCGTCCGGAAAGATCACTGATCTCCTGCCGACTGCTAATTTTGTTCCTGTCGCTCCGGCTAGTAACCCTCCTTCCTAGGTATCGGTATAAAGATGTTGTCCTATATCCTATCCTAAAGATCCATATCATCCGACTTTATCAATATCTTTTGAATGTTGTAACTCTGATAATATTGTCACTTCGTCATTTCCTATTCGTTACAAATGTTTGCGTAAAGCTAACTTTGATGGTTTATATTATCACAGATAGATTGGTCGTTCTTAGCGAATTTCAATGAAATTGACTGCTGTAAATGCATTTAACTTAGCTTTTGGCTCCGTAATTAACACTTTTGTTTCTAAATTGACTTTTTCTGCTTCCCATAAGCCTCTTTAAAAAATACAAGAAATCTAGTTCCCCGCATGTCTATGCTGAATATTTATCAGTCAGATCACAATTTCTTGTGCTGAATTCTCAACTTTATTCACAATATCTTACTAATGTAAATGCAATTTCTGATTTGATCCAAAAAATTTCGCTAAGTTTCCTCGTCAAATATGAATCTTCCTCGCTGGGCATATCCAACCTATTTGCAACATTTTTCCAATCTATGATACTTCTATCTCCTACGATCCTGCTACTTCCTATCCTTATAGTTAAGCTTATGCTAACGATATCTGTGTACAATATCTGTGTACTTTTCTTTAAAAACCATTGACACGTCCCACTCTGCTGGTCCTGACAATATTCCGAGCTGTGTCTCCCTTTGACCTATCTTTTTAATCTATCGCTGAAACATTGTTCTCTCTCAAGTATCTGGAACGATCAAATATCTCTAATTATCGTGCCATCGCTAAGCTCTCGACTATCCCGTAGCTTCTGGAGCATTTGATAACCCGTCAATTGCAACACCTATGTAGAAGCCTGGTGTCACCATCTCAACATGGTTTTTTTTAACAGCGATCCACAACTACTAATCTATTGGAATTCACTAATCTGATCAACCGAAGTTTTCATAGTCGAATGCAAGTTCATGTAATCTTTACAGACTTCAGTAAAGCATTTGATTCTGTAAGCCACTTACTCCTTCTTCAAAAACTATCTCTTTTAGGATTTTCCCCTTCTATTCTGAAATGGATCGCTTCTTATTTGTCAAACCGTACTCAGCGTGTTTTGTTCAATAATGTACTGTCTAATGTTATCAATGTCACTTCCGGGATCCCACAAGGCAGTCACCTTGGCCCACTTCTCTTTATCTTGTTTATTAACGACCTTCCAAAAGTAATATCCTACTCATCTGTTCTTAATGTATGCCGATGATGTCAAGATCTGCCTACCATACTCAAATCAACTCTCACATAATGACCTTCAACATGATTTAAATTCTCTTCTCAGTTGGTGTTCGATAAATCTTCAATTTCTTAACTACTCTAAATGTAAACTTATGACCTTTTTTCGCTATTCTCCTAATCTTGTCTCTTATTCCTTGGGGAATCATTCACTTGATCGGATAAAAGCATCGAATGACCTAGGAGTTCTTTTCGGTCACAAAGAGATTACAAAGAGTTTTAAGAGCCACATTACTGCCATGGTAAATAAAGCTAAAGGTGTGTTGGCATTTATTAAGCAATGGTCAAAAAAATTTAATGACCCTTATACTACAAAGACTCTCTACTTATCCTTAGTTCGACTAATCTTAGAGTATTTTGTTAAGTTTACGGTGTTAAGCCATATTGTTTAGATTTTAAGCACCACTATGCTAACAGATATTTGTTAAGCTAAATAAATAAATAAATAAAAAAAAAATTAATTAACATAAAAAATTATATATAAAAAAATTTGTATGTATACTTCTGAAACAAGCCACTCAAGTGTTGGAGCTGTAAAAACGATCAAATTATCTAATCTTGTCATATGACAAAATACTTGCAAAAGCCGAAGCACCTTCGTAGAAAACGCGTAAACGCACAAAAACGTGAAAACCAGAGTGGCCGTAAGAGAATGTGTCTCTGTGCGAACAAGATATTTCTACACCAAACATTGTTCCTTATACTGTTTTAAATTGGAATACATATGGGACATTCCATATCAACTCGGCCACCCCTGTTTATTTTTCGCTCTGAAAAAAAATGCATACCCACATTTTAAAGTGCTCCATGTCTATATAGTGACCCTTAAATAATTTTTCGTTACCATCAATACTTTTCGAGATAATCGCTATTGGACAAAAGACTTTAAAAAATCATAGCATTGAAATGGTGCATGCAATTTGAAAGACAAAAAATACGGTTATCCTTTTTTCAACCATATATTTCATACAAAAATACTAGACTTATCTAGGTTTAATTTTAAGCGGGTCACTATATGGACATGGAGCAGTTTAAAATGTAAGTATGCATTTTTTTTTTCAGAGCGAAAAAAAAACAGGGGTGGCCGAGTTGATATGGAATGTCCCATATGTATATGTTTCAGTAGAGAATTTCATAGATATGGCCAATATTCGCTCGCGACACTTGTTTTGACAGTGAGTAAACTACATTTTACCAGCTGAATGAATGTTCAACAGAAGTAAAATAATACTTCTTTTAGTATTGCTAATACATTTACAAACTTATTGTTAAGTTTTATCGAGGGTACAACTTTTTTCGAGCTTAAAAATAATATAAAATTTTATAACATAGCATTGTTTATTGATTTTAGACCACATTGTGTCATCGCTGGATGTAAATGTATGTAGATCAGTGCATACTTCGAAACAAACATGCAATCTCAAGGACACGGACAGCTCCAATCCTCAACTCATTTAATATTGCAACAACAGACAAATACGTCAGGAAACAATGTAGTGGCAATTAATAGTCAACAAATCTGATTTCTGTATATGAAGATCAGGTTGACTATAATAGACCTCGAGTTGGCGCAAATTACGAATAATGAAAATACAGGTCACGAAAAATCTGAATACAGAATTAAAAATAATGGAAAATCAACACATCCCAAAAAAATGCAATCAATAAGTCATATGCTTAAAACCAACAATTCTAACGAAACAAAGTCCAGAAAAGCACACAGAGGTAGGGGAAATAAAACTCCCCCCTCTGGCCTGCAACATTAAGCGCGGCCGAAGTTAATGCATAGGGTCTTACAGATTCCCAAGTCCGGGTTCAGCAAGGCACTAGTATATAATGACGCATTTAATGTTGAAGTTCGATCGGCATCAAAGTTCCCTGATGATCTCCTTGGTAGAGTGAAACAGGCTGTATGAAAAAACCTGCTGCATTTGTCTTCTGACAAAAACGATCTGAGTATCTGGCAATTAATAGTCAACAAATCTGATTTTTTTATGAAGATCAGGTTGACTATAGACCTCAAGTTGGCGCAAATTACGAATAATTAATATAAATATAAAGAAATAAATAAATGTAAATATAGATTAATAAACAAAAATAGTTTATGGGCGAAAGCTCTCTTGGTTAAGAGCGCCAGCCCCATCATGCTCTCCAGTTGGAGCTGCCAAGATTGTAGGCGGCGAAGACGACGAAGAAAGGGGAAGAGAGGATTGGGACTCAGCATCAGTGCACAGATCATGGGAGAGCGCCATAAGCTGCTCCATAGCTTCTCACAGCAACGGGCATGCACAAAGCCTCTGCGCTTAAAATCTGCTGATAAGATTATTCGCTTTTTCAGTTTCATAGCCTCTTTAAATATAAGATAATGCTCTCTTAAAAGCTGCTCATTAACGTAGAGAGCGGCTTGGGATTCGAGCCCTATCATTTGCAAGCTTAGTTGTTGTTTTGTGTTTCGCCGATACAGCTTAGCAGTGTAATTGTTTCGAGCTGGCTTTCCCTTTTTAACAATGACCACCAGGTCCACAGGCGATCGTGATTTTCTGGCCCGGAATATTTCTTTAACTTTTCGTGGTGGCGTAAGTCCAAATTTTACGTGCATGCGCAGGTCGCAAGGCTGACTTGCCATATGCTGCGCTGCCAATTTCCCCTCTATCTCCCGCACTCTCTCACGTAAGGTGATCAGCTCTCCAGCATCCAGTTCTAGGTTCTTGACGCGCTGCCTCACCTTGTCCCTATCGGAGCGTAGCTCAGCAACATCAGCCTCCACGGTCGATACTCGTTCTCCCATGTGTTGCACATCGGCTGCAAGTTTATCTAGGATCAACAGGCGACCGAGTCACCTGCCGTAACTGTGTGCCCCATTGGTAGTGCGACTATACTCTCCTCGTGAGGGCGGCTTTAAGCAGGTCCTTGGTCAAATCGACCGAGGATGGTGACAAATGGTAGTCGGGCGGGATCTGGGCAAGTCTTAAAAATACCTCGCCTCAAGTCAGGCGTATGCCCGTGCCCGCTGACTTTCGGTTCGCAGCTGAGGGGCTGTCTTCAACGGGCCTTCCCAGGGCCGGGCAACCCTGGGTCGTAAGTGCCTTGCCGTGGCTTTGGGGCGAAGCCACGGTCGACCTCCCCTAGCACCAAACCCGAAGCCCCACTCTGGCCCACCGCGCTTGCGTGGTCGAGCAACGTGGGCGTTAATTGTATAAAGATGAGCCCCCAACGTCGTGCTTCGGACCTCTTGTGAGAGGTAAGACCCCAAAAACTGTCAGATGTGGACGAGCAGGAGTTGTTGAGACCGAGTCCGGGCTCGGCATCTCAAGCGACTTCGGAGATCGACAAAGATGAGCTGTTGAAACCAAGTCCAGCTATCCCAGCTCCTTTGAGACCCGAAGGGAGTGCAGTGCACAAACACGACCTCACATAGGTGCGGCCCGTTTGGGCCCCACTGAGGATAAACTGACCGGTGCAAAGGACGAGCCACTGAAGAACAAGAGTAGATGCGCGAGGTCATTTTTAGCAAGATCGCTAAGAATGAGGCTTTGGGTAAGGCACACCCTCGAGATGCGGCCGATAAGGTTCGTTTCTTGGCGGAGATCCTCGAATTCGATTAGTACGAAAGGTCTTACACCTAGGCGTTCAGTAGGACCTTGCAGGCGAATCGGGATCGTTTACACGATTGTAAGGATGCTCTCTGCCCAGGATATAATTCTTAGTCGAGATCCCAACGTCCTTTACAAGAAGTTTGTAAATCACCGAGACCTTTGGCTAGAGAGTTTAATTCGTCCGATGACGAAAATTGTTCTCGGAAATTTTCTCGAGATGAGTCTCGATTTCACCGCGAGGAAGAAGAAAAGTGGGAGGGGGGGATTCGGAGTAGGGATGAATTCCACACAATCCAAACTCCTGTAAGATAGACTTGGAGGCGGAAAATGCAACGGGCTGGACCTTCGGCCGAGGCCGCAGCCAGATATTTTCAGGACTGGGTTAGAAGAAGAGCATATGGGAGGACAATACACTTCCCGTACCCCCAGGATTACGGTGGGAGGGCAAAATGGGAAAATGGGTCGGGGAGGAACTTTCCCTTCACCCGACACAATACTGGTCAGCGCTGCCTGCCGCAGCTGGAAGAACTAGACCACAAACTCCGTTAAGGCATAAATAAAGCGAAGATCAGGGTCTTCCTTGCCGAACCGGATGATGACACCAACAAGCTGTTGGACGATATGGTCAACGACGACAAATCCCCGGACGCAACTCCAGTCAACATCGATGTCGAGAATTGTGCAGATTAACACGAAGCGCAGCTCACACGCTTCAGCCAATCTCACAATCCTTCTCAGGAAAATGATATCAACATCGCCCTCATTTAAGAGCCGTGGACGAAAGACAAGCAGGTCTCTGGTCTGAAGCTCCCCGGATATACATATACATACTCGACGGGTATGACGAGATGAGATATAGTAAGTCAGTAGGAGGAGTCAAAGCACTAGCATACGCAGACGACGTAGTGCTGTTAGTATCAGGACCATACCCCGACGTTATCAGCGATATAATGACGGGTGCTCTGGACGGTCTAAAAAAAGAGGGGCGAAGTCCTGTGGATTAGGCATCTACCCCAGCAAGACAGAATTAATGCTCTTCACAAGAAGAACAAAGATACCACCTTACAACCTGCCCAAGATTGACAGCATTGAGCTACAACTATCAGAGCAGACGAAGAAAAACAATCTAGGAGTGATCCTAGACCAGGGGGTCGGCACCCAGACACACACAGTTTTTTAGTGCGTATGTGTGCGAAGCTAACAGACCCGAATGATATTAACAGACCCAAATGATACTAACAGACCTGAACGATTTGCTTCTCTGCTGCTGCGCGGACCGAGCAATTGTGTACAGGCTTGCTCGGTAGCTTCTCTGTCGCAGCGGTACCCGAACATATATATACGAAGTCGTTTTTACATAACTTCGAAGTTTGCTACGACAGCCTAACAGAATTCCGAACAAACACGAAGCGCTTATGCTATACATGTGCCGACAGCGCTGCCTGAAAATTTTTCCTATACACTGTGTATACGACGCTGCCGACCCCTGTACTAGACTCTAAGCTCTCATGGAAGCTAAACGTTGCCGAGAGAGTTAGAAAGCAAGCATTGCTTTCTACTCGTGCAGAAAAATATTTGGAAACAACTGCGGACTTCACCCAAAAACTATAATTTGGCTCTACACTGCAATATTTGCGTACGGAGTCATTACCATCAAAACCGCCATAATCTGACAACATATATATATATTTAGAATTAAGGGAATTCAAACAACAACAACAATAAAATTAAAACTGAAGGATGACCTCAAATAACTAATCAATAAACTTCCATAGAAATAAACTAAACACGAAATAAATGGTTTTAATAATTCAAAATCAAAGCAACCATAACTTTTGTGCATTAGCAAATATATAAATGCATTTAATGCATATGCAAACGTGCATCCCTCCCTCCCTATGCCCGCCGAAGTGAATCAACGTGAAAACGACACCATCGTCACCACCCCAGCAGCGAATCAGTTCTCCGAGTTTAATTTTTTTATTTATATTTTTTTTTGTATCTAATATGATACATAATAAAATACATAGTATGACAATTCTACAGACCAAGATTTGACCGGGAGATCTCTCGTCGTTGGACCTCTAAAAATGGTAAGCTTTACGGAACATAGATTCCCCCTTCTCATATATATTTATCTATTTTATCTGATATATTTATGTGCAGCCTATGCCTCCACTAGGAGAAATATTTGTATTCCATCATTTTTTTAATTAAAATTGAATTTCCTATAATTTTAGTTTAAATCATTTTCTTTTTCTTTAAATAAATAAATTTAATTACTCCCTATGGTTTTGCGTAATATATATATATATGTAAGCAGGCAATATATAGAGGAGTTGGCAGTACTGGTTTGCTAGTGAGATAGCAGGGCCAGTGGTTCCGGAGCAAAGTCAGAAGTAGAAGTCGTCAGAGCCGAAGCAGAGCAGCAGTCGTGTGGTGAAATTAAGCAGAAGAAAAGCCATCAGCAGTTTCAGAAAGCCGTCAGTAGTTAAAGAAAGCCGCACTCTGCAGCTGAAGTCGATAGGAGTCGTTGAAGCCGTAAACTCGTCATAGTCTAGTCGTTCTAAAGTCGTCGCTAGCTTACATAAACTTCGTGCTGCCATAAAATCCGCTGTCTATATAACCTTATCATTACTTAAACCTTATTAATACTCGAACATTATAACATCTTCTTCTATATATATAAAAATGGAGCCCAAAAAATGTGTCGTAAAAAACTACTGGAGAACGGCTGGGCCGATTTGGTTCAAATTTTTTTTCAGTTGTAGGTAACTAACAGGAAAAGGTCAGAACGTAATAAATGGTAATGGTGAAAAACAGATAATTAAAATATCGAATTATATAAAACAGTAGTGTATCGAAATATATGTCAAAGTAAAAACAAATCGTTTCAATATTATTCGGTTTCTTATTCGTTTTTATCAGACGTACGCATGATATAATTATAGAAGGTAGTCTCGTCGTGTGTTTAGCGTTCGGGTGTAGGGCCTTATTAAACACTTCGTGTTTGCTTGTTGACATGAAAGGCTGTGTGTGTACAAAATATATTATATGTTATTAACCCTTATATGAAACAAAAAATTGTTTTTGCAATTATTGTCGCAAACACGTTTAAGGCGAAAATTTTATCAATGCACGGAAATGTTTCGTTAGGAGAACGTTGTGGGAGCAAATTTTGGAGTGCAGCCCTAGTAAGAACTCGAATTTGCGACACGCATTTTAGTGCTTCACAACGGAAGTCGACAGCCAATAAGGGGACGACTTTCAAGAGAAGGCGACTAAACAATGATGCCGCTCACAAAGCTCACAAATTAAAAATTAAATTATAAAGAAAAAGCTCCAACCTATTATTATAATAGGCCAGTTTTAACCCCAAACACCATATAAGGGTTAATACACATTTTCTATAGTCGTATACATTCGTTTCTCTCACACGAACTTTGACAGCCGAACTAGGGCCTTATTGTTCCGAACGAGGGCCTTATGTTTCCGACGAGACTACCTTCTATAATTGTATCATGGACGTACGGATTTGTTTAATTTCTTCCTGTGATTTGTAGGAATAATGCCTGCTATAAGACGGCCAAACATTGGACGACTTACACGTCGAGCAACATATAGTCGGAATGTCCATGAAAGTCAAACGCAAGACGAACGTGCAGAAAGAAATGAATCGAGACGAACCCGTTTAGCACAGATTCGCTCTACACAAAGAGTACCAAGAACAGACTTGAATCGCGCTGCATTTGCATACAATTTCTCAACGTCCTACAAAGACCATAGCTGCGTTGTTATCGGTTCATTGTCTGTGGTATGTCAGCACTGCAATGCACTGAAGTTTCGATTGGAAGCTTCCGGCTTATGCTGCGCAGGTGGCAAGGTAAAATTGCCGGTTTGACTCATCCACCAGAGCCATTGTATTCGCTTCTATATGGAAATACAAGCAAATCAAACCATTTCCTGTTGCACGCACAAAATATAACGGATGTTTTCAAATGACGTCATTTGGAGCAGAGGTTGTTCAACAACCAGGCTACAATCCGAGTTATAAGGTAATAGCGTCACTCTTTATCAACATGAACAACTATAATTTTTCACGAAATTGCATCACAAAATTCAGATTCAAGGGCAAATTCACCATCGAGCGGGCGTTTTGTTACCACCACCAAACAAAGATCATAAATTCCTTCAGATCTATTTCGTTGGTGATTCGGCGGTTAAACTTAATCAGCGTTGTGCAATTTTCACTGCAACTAAACGTGAAATAATACAACAATTGCAAAATCTTCTTCATGAGTTTAATGAATTGGTCAGATTGTTCAAAACAGCTTTGGATACAATGCATTCTGACGACCACAAAATGAGCAGAGCAGATAAAAGACCAGCAGGAAGCCATTCAAGACAATTCAATGCGCCCACTATCAATGAAGTCGCAGTGGTGATTGTTGGCGAAAATGTGGAATCACGCGATATTGTTCTCAAGCATCGGGATGATGGACAATTGCAACGCGTTTATGAGACTCATCGGTCATATGATGCACTTCAGTATCCGTTGATGTTCTGTCGTGGAGAAGATGGCTATCACTTCAACATAAAGATGGTCAATCCAACGACAGGTTTGTTTAATCACTTCTTTTCATTCTGCACGTAAATTCGAATTCATATTACAGGAGAAGAAACGAATAAGAAAGTCAGCTCAATGAATTTTTATGCATATCGATTGATGATTCGACTAGATGTTGACAATCATCTGTTGAGATACCGCCGTTTGTTTCAGCATTACTGTGTCGACATGAATGTAAAAGTAGAAACGGAGCGTCTCAATTTCATTCGTTTCAATCAGTCAAAGTTATGATCTGACGAGTACATCCACTTGCGTGACGCCATCGCTACTGATGGACACGCGGCAAACATTGGTTGTTTGACCGTTCTGCCAGCTACTTATGTTGGGAGCCCGCGCCATATGCATGAGTACGCTCAAGATGCGATGACGTACGTGCGGATTTACGGACGACCTGATTTATTTATCACGTTTACATGCAATCCAAAATGGCCCGAAATTACGAATTTGTTGCACCAAGGACAAACATCCAGCGATCGACATGACATCACTGCACGAGTATTCAAGCTAAAGGTAAAATTCTTATGGATTACATCGTTAAGCAGAAGGTTTTGGCGTAGTTCGTTGTTGGATGTACTCGGTTGAATGGCAGAAGCGTGGCTTACCACATGCGCACATTTTGCTTTGGATGTTCGACAAGATCCGACCAGAACATATTGATTCGATTATTTCTGCCGAAATACCAGATCCAGAAACTGAGCTGCATTCCGTTGTGAAAACGAGTATGATCCATGGCCCTTGCGGAGTCCACAACCCAGAATCACCATGCATGGAAAACAGAAATTGCACAAAACGATTTCCCCGTCCGTTGGTGGCTGAAACAATCAGTGGAAACGATGGATATCCATTGTATAGGCGTCGTTCTCCAGATGACAACGGCAGATGGATCGAAATGATGGTAAAAATAACAAAGTCATCGTCGAAAACCGCTGGATCGTTCCATATTGTCTGCTTTTTGTCGAAAACGTTTTCAACGCACTGCAATGTTGAGTACTGCAACTCTATAAAATCAATCAAATACATTTGCAAATGTGTGAACAAAGGGAGCGACATGGCGGTGTTTGGCATTGCTGATCCGAATGCAAACGACGAGGCCATTTGGCGTCTGTTTTCATTTCCGATTTATGAACGTCATCCGACGGTCGTAGACTTATCTGTTCACTTGGAAAACGGCCAGCGTGTCTACTTTACGGACGCGAATGCAGCGCAAAGAGCAGAACGGCCACCAGCGACAACGTTGACAAATTTCTTGTCTACATGCGAAAGCGATCCGTTCGCAAGGACTTTACTCTATTCGGAAATGCCACGCTATTATACATGGAACGCTGCATCGAAAAGTTTCAACGCCGAAAAAGAGGCGATGCTGTTGATGGTTTCGCTGATATCTATTCGACTGATGCTCTCGGACGAATATACACAGTTCATCCACGCCAAGACGAATGCTTTTATATTCGCTTGCTTTTGGTGAACATAAGAGGCCCTACATCCTTCGAGTCCCTGCGTACTGTGGATGGTGTGCTGTGCGCCACTTTTCGGGAGGTTTGCCAACGTTTAAATTTGCTTGAAAACGACACACATTGGGACTCAACGCTCGCTGATGCCACTGTTTCTCTTTCTGGATCAAATCAAATTCGTGCATTATTTGCAATAATCATAGCCACATGTCATCCGTCGAACCCGACCGCACTGTGGGAAAAGTACAAGGACGATATGGCTGACGACATTTTAATAGACGTTCGCAGGACAACTATGAATTTCACTCTTGCCATTAACGGAGAAATGCACAACGAAGCTTTAATACGGATCGAAGACATGTGTATGCTCATGTGCGGCAGTCTACTGTCGACATTGGGAATGCCAACGCCACATCGTTCAGTGCACGATGCTTTCAATCGCGAATTTCAACGCAAGACATTTGTCATTTCGTTGATTCTGGCAACGATTCGATCAAGATCTCAAATTGCGTTGGCTGTTGCATCATCTGGCATTGCTGCCACGTTGTTGGAAGGCGGTCGAACTGCACATTCCGCTTTGAAGCTGCCCATGAATCTTCTCACGGTTGACAAGCCAACATGCACAATAAGCAAGAATTCGGCGACAGCGAAATTGATGCGAGAATGCAAAATCATCATTTGGGATGAATGCACGATGGCGCATAAGCGAGCTTTGGAGGCAGTTGACCGAACGATGAAAGATTTACGCGGTGATTCGAAACTATTTGGTGGGTCTTTGATATTGCTGTCCGGAGATTTTCGTCAAACGCTTCCTGTCATCCCGAAATCTACGGCTGCCGATGAAGTTAATGCATGCCTTAAATCGTCTTCATTGTGGAGAGATGTCAAAAAGCTGAAATTAACCACGAACATGAGAGTCACATTGCAGAATGACCCGTCCGCTGCTGAATTCTCGAGACAACTGCTGGCACTTGGCAATGGCGAAATTCCTGTTGATGTTTCGACTGGATCAATATCGTTTCCGGCAAATTTTTGCGTGTTCACATCGTCAAAGGAGGAACTCATTAACAAAGTGTTCCCCGACATTGCGCAAAATTATAAAAATATCGACTGGATTAGTGAACGGGCAGTACTAGCAGCGAAGAACAAGGACGTAGATAATTTGAATTACATTATTCAAAATCAAATCGATGGAGAACTGCATTCATACAGATCCGTTGACAGCGTGACCGACGAGGATGAAGCGACGAACTATCCGACAGAATTTTTGAACTCGCTAGATGTGGCAGGAACTCCACCGCATAATTTGCAACTGAAGGTGGGATCAATTATTATAATGCTGCGGAATCTAAATCATCCGAAATTGTGCATCGGTACGCGGTTGCCCGTCAAGAAACTGATGAATAACGTGATTCAGGCGACGATCATCAAGGAACATTTAAAGGAGAGGTAGTCCTTATACCACGAATTCCGATTATTCCAACTGATCTACCATTCCAATTCAAGAGGATTCAGTTCCCCGTCCGATTGGCATTTGCGATGACAATCAACAAATCGCAATGTCAATCGTTAGAAGTCTGCGGGATAAATCTAGAATTTCCCTGTTTTCGCACGGCCAGCTGTACGTTGCATGTTCGCGTGTTGGTAAGCCGTCTTCATTGTTTGTTTTGCGCCGGAAAATAAAACAAAAACATAGTATATCATATCGCTCTATACTAAATAAAGAAATGCAGTGTTTGACTATTACCCTGGGGTTATATAATGGCGTCGAATTAGGGCGAGACAAAGTTCGCCGGGTCCGCTAGTATATATATATATTTATATATGTATATATATGTATATCTTCATACTTAAGATTCATTTTACTTTGTTTAATTAACTTTAATTTGGTCAAATTAATGCCACACTAATTATTATTGTATTCTTCTACTACTATTTAAAGGGGGGCATTGGTACGAATGGGAAAAATGGGTCAAGAAAAATGGCATAACTTTTGACTGACGATTAAACACTACAGGGGGATCATATAGCGCAGCCAGCGATGAACCATTGGCACGCGAAGTCGTGAAGGGAGGGAATTCACTGAAACACTGCCGATCGGATTTGATCAAATTAACGCGGGGCTTGCGGGCGGTGAGGACAGAAAGACAGACTGACGAACGGCATCTACCTTTTCTTTTCGGCAATAAAATTTTTTTTGGGCCGGCGAATAAAAGCCATTGATTCTGATAGATCTTAACCGGTACATTACTAGTCCGAAACTGAAAAGTCAAAATCGCGTCGAAAGTATCATGCACTGCTTGAATCGGCACTTTTCAAGGCTTAATAAGTCCCAACCCTTTTCCAATGGGTGACCTCTGGTTCATTAGTTATACTGCATTTGACAAACTTAAATTTGTCACAAATGTTTGTTAACAAAAATGTTCAAATATCAGGGCTACAACTATTTGAACATTTTGTTAGAGACTGCTTTGGGTTTCGAACATTGATGTTTCTTCAAACTTTTTAGAAATTAATTGCTTAGTTTATACTTTAAGAGCAAATTCAAATATCCATAAATATTATAATCAAAAATGTCCAGAGAATGTGTTGTCGGCCATAACCCAACCCGATGTTTCTAACCAAAGCCAAGACTCTCACCAGATTTGTTAAGTTTCGCGGCTACAACATTGCAAAATTTGTGACAAAACGAGAAAGAAAGCTAACTTCGGTAAACCGAAGTTTATATACCTGCAGTCAGCAATTGGATCATTGAAAATCGATCCAATTTGTTAATGTAAAAAATGTCAAATTATGTAAATTTTGTAAATTTTACATTTTACATGTAGAATTTTACATTTTCATATAAATCGACCGATCCCTTCTATGGCAGCTATATGATATAGTTGTCCGATCTTAATGAAATTAAAACCGTAATTCTAGAACTATAAAAACGACTATATCTCGAAGTTTATAGAAATTCGTTGACATATATACTGCGTGCTAAAGAAATAAGACTATGCTAAAATTTCGGCCGAAAGCTCAAAAACTCAGAGACTAGTTCGCGTAGAAACCGACAGACGGACAGACAGACAGACATGGCTAGATCGACTCGGCTGGTGATGCTGATCAAGAATATATATACTTTATGGGGTCTGAGATGTCTCCTTCACTGCGTTGCAAATATCATGGCAAAATTATTATACCCTCTGCAAGGGTATAATGAAATATTTAAGATGCAGTATAACTAATAAGCCTGAGGCCCCCTTTGGTGGTTCTTTCCAATATTAAAATAGTTAGTCAAAGTTTATTTTAAGCCTGATACCAGCTCTGTAAGTTATTAAGCCTTGAAAAGTGTCAATTCAAACAGTTATTGATGCTTTGACAGCGATTTTCTCAAAATCAACGACAGATGGTCAATCCAACGACAGGTTTGTTTAATCACTTCTTTTTCATTCTGCACGTAAATTCGAATTCATATTACAGGAGAAGAAACGAATAAGAAAGTCAGCTCAATGAATTTTTATGCATATCGATTGATGATTCGACTAGATGTTGACAATCATCTGTTGAGATACCGCCGTTTGTTTCAGCATTACTGTGTCGACATGAATGTAAAAGTAGAAACGGAGCGTCTCAATTTCATTCGTTTCAATCAGTCAAAGTTATGATCTGACGAGTACATCCACTTGCGTGACGCCATCGCTACTGATGGACACGCGGCAAACATTGGTTGTTTGACCGTTCTGCCAGCTACTTATGTTGGGAGCCCGCGCCATATGCATGAGTACGCTCAAGATGCGATGACGTACGTGCGGATTTACGGACGACCTGATTTATTTATCACGTTTACATGCAATCCAAAATGGCCCGAAATTACGAATTTGTTGCGCCAAGGACAAACATCCAGCGATCGACATGACATCACTGCACGAGTATTCAAGCTAAAGGTAAAATTCTTATGGATTACATCGTTAAGCAGAAGGTTTTGGCGTAGTTCGTTGTTGGATGTACTCGGTTGAATGGCAGAAGCGTGGCTTACCACATGCGCACATTTTGCTTTGGATGTTCGACAAGATCCGACCAGAACATATTGATTCGATTATTTCTGCCGAAATACCAGATCCAGAAACTGAGCTGCAGTCCGTTGTGAAAACGAGTATGATCCATGGCCCTTGCGGAGTCCACAACCCAGAATCACCATGCATGGAAAACAGAAATTGCACAAAACGATTTCCCCGTCCGTTGGTGGCTGAAACAATCAGTGGAAACGATGGATATCCATTGTATAGGCGTCGTTCTCCAGATGACAACGGCAGATGGATCGAAATGATGGTAAAAATAACAAAGTCATCGTCGAAAACCGCTGGATCGTTCCATATTGTCTGCTTTTGTCGAAAACGTTTTCAACGCACTGCAATGTTGAGTACTGCAACTCTATAAAATCAATCAAATACATTTGCAAATATGTGAACAAAGGAGCGACATGGCGGTGTTTGGCATTGCTGATCCGAATGCAAACGACGAGGCCATTTGGCGTCTGTTTTCATTTCCGATTTATGAACGTCATCCGACGGTCGTAGACTTATCTGTTCACTTGGAAAACGGCCAGCGTGTCTACTTTACGGACGCGAATGCAGCGCAAAGAGCAGAACGGCCACCAGCGACAACGTTGACAAATTTCTTGTCTACATGCGAAAGCGATCCGTTCGCAAGGACTTTACTCTATTCGGAAATGCCACGCAATTATACATGGAACGCTGCATCGAAAAGTTTCAACGCCGAAAAGAGGCGATGCTGTTGATGGTTTCGCTGATATCTATTCGACTGATGCTCTCGGACGAATATACACAGTTCATCCACGCCAAGACGAATGCTTTTATATTCGCTTGCTTTTGGTGAACATAAGAGGCCCTACATCCTTCGAGTCCCTGCGTACTGTGGATGGTGTGCTGTGCGCCACTTTTCGGGAGGTTTGCCAACGTTTAAATTTGCTTGAAAACGACACACATTGGGACTCAACGCTCGCTGATGCCACTGTTTCTCTTTCTGGATCAAATCAAATTCGTGCATTATTTGCAATAATCATAGCCACATGTCATCCGTCGAACCCGACCGCACTGTGGGAAAAGTACAAGGACGATATGGCTGACGACATTTTAATAGACGTTCGCAGGACAACTATGAATTTCACTCTTGCCATTAACGGAGAAATGCACAACGAAGCTTTAATACGGATCGAAGACATGTATGCTCATGTGCGGCAGTCTACTGTCGACATTGGGAATGCCAACGCCACATCGTTCAGTGCACGATGCTTTCAATCGCGAATTTCAACGCAAGACATTTGTCATTTCGTTGATTCTGGCAACGATTCGATCAAGATCTCAAATTGCGTTGGCTGTTGCATCATCTGGCATTGCTGCCACGTTGTTGGAAGGCGGTCGAACTGCACATTCCGCTTTGAAGCTGCCCATGAATCTTCTCACGGTTGACAAGCCAACATGCACAATAAGCAAGAATTCGGCGACAGCGAAATTGATGCGAGAATGCAAAATCATCATTTGGGATGAATGCACGATGGCGCATAAGCGAGCTTTGGAGGCAGTTGACCGAACGATGAAAGATTTACGCGGTGATTCGAAACTATTTGGTGGGTCTTTGATATTGCTGTCCGGAGATTTTCGTCAAACGCTTCCTGTCATCCCGAAATCTACGGCTGCCGATGAAGTTAATGCATGCCTTAAATCGTCTTCATTGTGGAGAGATGTCAAAAGCTGAAATTAACCACGAACATGAGAGTCACATTGCAGAATGACCCGTCCGCTGCTGAATTCTCGAGACAACTGCTGGCACTTGGCAATGGCGAAATTCCTGTTGATGTTTCGACTGGATCAATATCGTTTCCGGCAAATTTTGCGTGTTCACATCGTCAAAGGAGGAACTCATTAACAAAGTGTTCCCCGACATTGCGCAAAATTATAAAAATATCGACTGGATTAGTGAACGGGCAGTACTAGCAGCGAAGAACAAGGACGTAGATAATTTGAATTACATTATTCAAAATCAAATCGATGGAGAACTGCATTCATACAGATCCGTTGACAGCGTGACCGACGAGGATGAAGCGACGAACTATCCGACAGAATTTTGAACTCGCTAGATGTGGCAGGAACTCCACCGCATAATTTGCAACTGAAGGTGGGATCAATTATTATAATGCTGCGGAATCTAAATCATCCGAAATTGTGCATCGGTACGCGGTTGCCCGTCAAGAAACTGATGAATAACGTGATTCAGGCGACGATCATCAAGGGAACATTTAAAGGAGAGGTAGTCCTTATACCACGAATTCCGATTATTCCAACTGATCTACCATTCCAATTCAAGAGGATTCAGTTCCCCGTCCGATTGGCATTTGCGATGACAACCAACAAATCGCAATGTCAATCGTTAGAAGTCTGCGGGATAAATCTAGAATTTCCTGTTTTCGCACGGCCAGCTGTACGTTGCATGTTCGCGTGTTGGTAAGCCGTCTTCATTGTTTGTTTTGCGCCGGAAAATAAAACAAAAACATAGTATATCATATCGCTCTATACTAAATAAAGAAATGCAGTGTTTGACTATTACCCTGGGGTTATATAATGGCGTCGAATTAGGGCGAGACACAAAGTTCGCCGGGTCCGCTAGTATATATATATATATATATATATATGTATATCTTCATACTTAAGATTCATGTTTACTTTGTTTAATTAACTTTAATTTGGTCAAATTAATGCCACACTAATTATTATTGTATTCTTCTACTACTATTTAAAGGGGGCATTGGTACGAATGGGAAAAATGGGTCAAGAAAAATGGCATAACTTTTGACTGACGATTAAACACTACAGGGGATCATATAGCGCAGCCAGCGATGAACCATTGGCACGCGAAGTCGTGAAGGGAGAATTCACTGAAACACTGCCGATCGGATTTGATCAAATTAACGCGGGGCTTGCGGGCGGTGAGGACAGAAAGACAGACTGACGAACGGCATCTACCTTTCTTTTCGGCAATAAAATTTTTTTGGGCCGGCGAATAAAAGCCATTGATTCTGATAGATCTTAACCGGTACATTACTAGTCCGAAACTGAAAAGTCAAAATCGCGTCGAAAGTATCATGCACTGCTTGAATCGGCACTTTTCAAGGCTTAAGTCCCAACCCTTTTCCAATGGGTGACCTCTGGTTCATTAGTTATACTGCATTTGACAAACTTAAATTTGTCACAAATGTTTGTTAATAAAAATGTTCAAATATCAGGGCTACAACTATTTGAACATTTTGTTAGAGACTGCTTTGGGTTTCGAACATTGATGTTTCTTCAAACTTTTTAGAAATTAATTGCTTAGTTTTATACTTTAAGAGCAAATTCAAATATCCATAAATATTATAATCAAAATGTCCAGAGAATGTGTTGTCGGCCCATAACCCAACCCGATGTTTCTAACCAAAGCCAAGACTCTCACCAGATTTGTTAAGTTTCGCGGCTACAACATTGCAAAATTTGTGACAAAACGAGAAGAAAGCTAACTTCGGTAAACCGAAGTTTATATACCTACAGTCAGCAATTGGATCATTGAAAATCGATCCAATTTGTTAATGTAAAAAAATGTCAAATTATGTAAATTTTGTAAATTTTACATTTTACATGTAATTTTACATTTTCATATAAATCGACCGATCCTTCTGGCAGCTATATGATATAGTTGTCCGATCTTAATGAAATTAAAACCGTAATTCTAGAACTATAAAAACGACTATATCTCGAAGTTTATAGAAATTCGTTGACATATATACTGCGTGCTAAAAATAAGACTATGCTAAAAATTTCGGCCCGAAAGCTCAAAAACTCAGAGACTAGTTCGCGTAGAAACCGACAGACGGACAGACAGACAGACATGGCTAGATCGACTCGGCTGGTGATGCTGATCAAGAATATATATACTTTATGGGTCTGAGATGTCTCCTTCACTGCGTTGCAAATATCATGGCAAAATTATTATACCCTCTGCAAGGGTATAATGAAATATTTAAGATGCATTATAACTAATAAGCCTGAGGCCCCCTTTGGTGGTTCTTTCCAATATTAAAATAGTTAGTCAAAGTTTATTTTAAGCCTGATACCAGCTCTGTAAGTTATTAAGCCTTGAAAAGTGTCAATTCAAACAGTTATTGATGCTTTGACAGCGATTTTCTCAAAATTGGCACGTGATGCAAACTTTCCAGTTTCGGACTAGTAATGAACCGGTTAAGATTTATCAGAATCAATAGCTTTTATTCGCCGGGTCGAAGAAAGTTCTATTTTTGTCGACCTGTGTGGGAGCGGGGACTTGGATTCCCGGGCCAGGCGTTCGTGCTCTCGGGGACCCCTCGGCGTATAAGCGGGGATGAGGTTTGATCCTAGTAATCTTTTTCCCTATTTCCTCTTCATCTTCCTGGGGTTTCTTCTGGGTAACCCGAAACCTGGCGTTCTTTTGTTTCCAATTAAAATTAATACGAACACTGGTTTTTATACCCTTGCAGAGGGTATTATAATTTTGCCATGATATTTGCAACGCAGTGAAGGAGGCATCTCCGACCCCATAAGGTATATATATTCTTGATCAGCATCACCAGCCGAGTCGATCTAGACATGTCCGTCTATCTGTCTGTCTGTCGGTTTCTACGCGAACTAGTCTCTCAGTTTTTGGGCTATCGGGCTGAAACATTCAGCATAGTCTTATTTCTTTAGCACGCAGTATATATGTCGGAGATCGAAATCGGACCACTATATCTTACAGCTGCCATAGACATGATGGCGAAATTTATGTAAAAACATTTTTAACTTTTTTGTTTTTCAACGTATATCAATCAATTTCAAGATATAGCAGTTTCTTACGGTTATAGAATTACGGTTTTAATTTCATTAAGATCAGACAACTATATCAAAAAGCTGCCATAGAAACAATCGGTCGATTTAAATAAAAATGTTAAATTCTACATGTAAAATGTAAAATTTTACATGTAAAATGTAAAATTCTATATGTAATATGTAAAATGTTTGCAGACTGCAAGGGTATACAAATTTCGGTTTACCGAAGATAGCTTTCTTTCTTGTTATTTACATGAGTTCACTCCGTTCTGCCTAATTTTCTGTTACAACACAATTTCCTCTGAGCTTTCCCTATATATGGGCTGGGTTCCCGCCGATTCCTTCTCCCCACCTTTGTGCTTCCCTCGTTTGAATTCGAGAACCGCATTCACTCCACACTCCATCCGTGAGTTCTCGCTCTCCGGCGATCGGCACATATATTCCACCTTCCCCTTCGTGGACCTGCCAACCTAGCGCACAGGGTCTTCTTTCCCCTTCTGCTCTCGCTCTCGCTTGCCAACACCTATCGATCTCCTTCGAATTCAACAATTGCCCTGGACAGGTGTTGCTCTTGCTGTTGTTAAACTACTGCCTACTGTTGCTGCTCTGTATTGTGGTTATGTCGTTGGGACGGGCAGTGGGCAGAAAAGCGTTGAGGGCATCGATCAGGTCCTTGCCACTATCGTTATCCCTTTTGCGCTCCACCTTTCTTCCCTTGAAGCAGGTTACGTTGGTAGAGGGTTCCATCATTTTATCACCATATCAGCCGGATATGTGGTCGTTCTTGGAGCAGCTGCCCGCCTCGAAAACACTGGTACCGGCGGCCACAAACACAGCACAATCGTCCTGGGGAGCTGCCAGTGATTTTATTCAAAACAGAAATTCCATTTTTTCTTTCCCGGCTTTTCGACTTTGTATATAGATTTAGATATATTTGTATTTTTTAGTTGCGAATAGCAACGTTTCTGATGTGAATGGCAACTTTTTAGTTGTGAAAGCAAAAATATAGCATACCAGCTGGGTGAAACAGCCTGAGATAGGAACATCACATATTGACGGTGAAATATTTTGAGAATATCTGGCACTGCAAATTCATTCGCATCAGTAATAGCCTTTTTACACAGCCGCTTAAAAGTCGCATCAACTCGTTTCCTGCTGCGCCTGTTTACACAGAGTCCGAGTTGATGCTAATCCAGTAGGCGTACAGTGGTCTGTCTAACTAGTCGACATTTAACTAAATAAAATGCTGTATAATTTAAATTGAACAAGTGGTATTTTAACCAATCTTTATGAAATAGCTCAAATAAATTGTGTCTTTTATATAATACAGTGAACAGCATGCTTGTACGGTAGTGGTTACTATTTCGGTTATTTGGACTGAACACTGTAAATGGCAGTTGTCGGTTATTTCTAATAAATGACACAAGCGCCAAAGCACAAAAATCACCTAAATATGTAGAAATACTGAATACAAGTTAGTATAATTCTAGTATTTGTAGTTGATGCGGAGTTGATCCGACCTTTTCTGTCCCTTTCTGACACATGTATTGCTTACGGAAAAAAAAGTCGTTGCTGCGATTTTTGAGAGTTGAAGCAGATGCGCCTCTGTGTAAAAACACTATAATTGGAGTTGGTCTGAAGTGTGAATTGACAATATTATAAACGTGAACGGCTGAAGTGAAAGAGGGCGTCTAAAAAGAGAGGGCGTCGAGCGCCAACGCTCTGAGCCTCTTTACGTAGGACGAGGCAGTGGCCAACAGTGCAGCATCTACACGAGCTAGGATCGTCAAGGATGGCAAAAGACAGTTCGCATAAATTTCTAATTAGTTTAACGAAACAGAGGAAATTATTAATTTGTTCCATATTTGGACCGTCCTCTGGCAATCATTTCATGTGGTCAAAAAAGCTTGTGGTTTTCACACATCATGATAGGCAAAAAAAATCTGAAATAATCGACAGCTATTTGCTATTCAATATTTGTAGTCATTGATATCCTATCGCTTAAAGTCACAGTCCCGAAAAGTTGTTTCGACTCTGTTAAGACTGCAAAGTCAAAAGAAAGCAAACAGAGTGAGAAGAGGAATACAAATAGTAAAAAGAATCTCTTATTGCTTTAAATCTCAAAAGAGACATTCAAAAATTACCCAAACAAAAGAACAAATATTATATATACCATGTCAAACACGCAACAACTCACTGTTGTGGCTCTTTTCTGTCTGCTTCTTGCACATGCACAGCTTATGGGAGGAAAAGTCGAAATGTGGAATTGAAAATATATATAGAGTGAGAACCCACTTGGAACAATAAATAAACAATTTCTGCCTATATCCGGCTTTAAAACAAAACAAAAATTTAATTAAATAAAAAAATTATATATAAAAAAATTGGTATGTTTACTTCTGAAACAAGCCACTCAAGTGTTGGAGCTGTAAAAACGATCAAATTATCTAATCTTGTCATATGACAAAATACTTGCGAAAGCCGAAGCACCTTCGTAGAAGACACGTAAACGCACAAAAACGTGAAAACCAGAGTGGCCGTAAGAGAATGTGTCTCTGTGCGAACAGGATATTTCTACACCAAACATTGTTCCTTATACTGTTTCAAATTGGAATATATATGTATATGTTTCAGTAGAGAATTTCATAGATATGGCCAATATTCGCTCGCAACACTTGTTTTGACAGTGAGTAAACTACATTTTACCAGCTGAATGAATGTTCAACAGAAGTAAAATAATACTTCTTTTAGTATTGCTAATACATTTACAAACTTATTGTTAAGTTTTATCGAGGGTACAATTTTTTTCGAGCTTAAAAATAATATAAAATTTTATAACATAGCATTGTTTATTGATTTTAGACCACATTGTGTCATCGCTGGATGTATATGTATGTAGATCAGTGCATACTTCGAAACAAACATGCAATCTCAAGGACACGGACAGCTCCAATCCTCAACTCATTTAATATTGCAACAACAGACAAATACGTCAGGAAACAATGTAGTGGGAAAACAGTGTGAACCTCAATCTCATTCATCTGTTGGTAAGGCACAAACAAATGCCAGTTGTACATATGTATGTAGATGTCATGGCTGCGTATAGCACCATAAAAAAATCAAAACATTGACTTGAATGTCAAAACCTCGGTTAATATTTTGACCGTTTAATCAAAAATGGGTTCATTCTATTAGTCATTCAATTGTTTTCTTATCGCTTAGTGGTATTCTTTTAATAAACATTTTACTAAAACCCTCAAAAAAAAAAACTGTCAAAAGTCTGTACAGCTAAGAAAATCGTCATTAAATTTCCAACGGAAATGGTATATGGTTCAAAGTTGGCTTTATTTGATTAGTTCGTCAATATTTATTCAGTTATCACCAGTTGTCTAAGCTAAAAGATATTTGCGTTTACGAAAGAAAAATCATTATAAATTTGCATTTTAATGGAAAAAGTTAGCGTGTCATTAGACAAACCATTAGCCGATCGCACGTTTTAAAGAGTCATTACGAGTAATATAACGTCGAACTCAGACTTATCGGCGCCCACTTCTGGTCACCAAAGCAAGTTAAATTAACAAGAATAGTCGGAAATTACTTGAGTAGCCCGAAGCAATATGAAATGAGCCACAAGCTTGAATATTAACCTAAGAACTTGTTTTCTAAATCCGTTTTGGATAATACCATACGAAGATTGGTAAAAAAATATGGATAAATAAGCCGTGTGGACAGGAGTAAAGCATTTATTTTTAAAAAGAATGAGAAAAGGGTCTAGATTTCATAGATGACCTCTTAGTGTGGTCATCAACTCGAGTATTGGAATAAGATAATTTTTTTGGTCGAGCAGTTCTGAATTTTCGGTATCAAGGAAAAATATTTGGTGTCATTGAAGAGTGGTACAGCCTTGGAAAAAGGGTAAAATGGTTATTATGTATAATGGAGCGAAAGGCGTAAAGGAATGATAGGCGATAGTTGAATGACTAGTAGAAATAAACCATCTTTTATTCACATTGGCAGAGATATTTGACAATAAAGTCAATGTTTTGATTTTTCATTGTTCTGTATTGAGCTGTGACGCTGAGTGAATGTCATTTTTTTTTTTAAATTCACTATATTAAACTGTATCTTTTGCCGTCTTAAAGCAATTTTTGGGAAGTTGCCAATTTCACCTAAAACAAATAATTGTCAAAACTTTTTCCCATACCTACATATGTACATTCTTTTTATACTTTGCATACCTGGCAAACCCTATAATTATAAAAACACCTTCTCAGTTAAAAAATGAATTAGACAATTGTAGCTCCAGAGATACAACTGCATCCAGAAAACGTTGCGCGGTAGTGAAAAAGCTATTCGGAATACAGTTGAAACACATTTTTACAATAATAACGACCCCAAAATTTAACAAATAATAACATCAAGGCTTCTATTTATGTCATTTAAGCATCTATTTATGTCATTTTATTTATTTATTTATTAAATTCATCAAATAGTCAAAAAATAATAGTTTATCTAAATTTTCAAAAATAGTGAAAAATTAATTTTTTTTGTGAAAAAAAACGAAAATACTTAATGCAATTTATCGATTTATCGAGAAAAGATGTTTTTTTTGTGTATTTTTATAGATTTCCGAAAAATAAATCGAAAATAAATAATAAAATTTATCGATAACTTACTTATTTATCGAATTTTAGCCACTTAAAAGACGGAAAATTAACGAATATAACGAAATAACGGCGCCAATATCTGAAAATCGATTTTTTTAGAATTCATCAAAATAAGACGAAAAACTAAAATAAATGAAAATTAAATTTATCGATTTATCAATTTTTATCGAGCTATCGAGAAAAATGTTTTTTTAAATGTATTTTTATAGATTTCCGAAAAATAAATCGAAAATATTAAATAAAATTAATCGATAACTTACTTATTTATCGAATTTTTGCCACTTAAAAAACGGAAAGTTAACGAATATATTTTTGAAATTAAAACATTGTAGAATTATCATCATTTTCATCATTTAGATAAGCTTTATCTCGATAACCAAGCGAGTTATCGATAAATTTTATTTCAGTTTTTCGTCTTATTTTGTTGTGTTCTACCAAAATCAATTTTCAGATCTTGGCGCCGGAGAAACCGTAGAGTCCCCCTGATATGTACAGTGACTCCATCGCATAATCGGACAAGAACCTTCCTATGATAAATGTGCTCTAAAAGTATACAAAATGGGCCGAATAAATTTTTTAAAATTTTGTTATGTAAAATACACATTTACATCTCTCCAAAACAACAGAAAGAACACAAAATTTTCGATAATAACCCAAAATTTTGAAACAAATAGAAATTTATATATTTATATTTGGCGCTCAACGAATAATCGAACAAAACCGATATGAACACGAAATACTGTTTTTTTCCTGAAATTCGCTGCAAACTTTGGATTTTTTGCATTGCGTTCGGTTTATTATCGAGATAAGGAGCAGAAAACATAATTTTGATATTAAAAAGTCGAAAGAGGGCTCCAAATGGAAGAATTGCAAGGAAGAAGCCCTTTTTAAGCCCCAAGAAGGAAAAGAACCGCATTAAATATGCAAAAGAATATTTGAGGGCACTGTATTTTACATAACAAAATTTTAAAAAATTTATTCGGCCACTTTTGTTTACTTTTAGAGCACATTTATCATAGGAAGGTGCTTGTCCGATTATGCGATGGAGTCACTGTATGTATTTCAAATCTTTTCCTGTCATTGTGAACTGTTTCTTCTTATTGGGAAGATTATTGTATTCTTAATTTTTGTAGAACTAAACTAAGAACATTTCAAGACATTTCGTCTGCAATATTCTATAAATATGGACATGCTAACGAGGACCTCAATATCCCACATATAGAAAAGTAAGTGATTGGCATTTGTTAAACCAGTTGTTTTGGGATAAACAGACATAAAGTTGTACACTTCTCGTTATGAAGCCATTTTGCAAATTTCCGTACCGTTCTTCCCGATAAACTGGCATAATTATGTACAGGAGAAACACTGCGTTCAATAGCACTCGAATAACAGTCCGATTACAAACCAAATGGAACCGGGTCTTAACTTGCAAGAAATCATGAAAATAAATCTAAATTAGGTTTTCAGTGGCATGCTTTAAACGCGGCGACATAGAATAAAATTAAGAAGGAGATACATATAGAATCAAAAAGTCGACGTTTTTTTTTATTTTATTTTATGTATCGGTAGTATAGCTATTTAAGATTATGTCCTACGGTTTTTATGCTAAAATTCGGTAGTTATAGCAGGTTACCGATACCCACCGACCTTGCGCGCTATATACGTTTTTAAAAACTTAAAAGGTTTTGTACCAATCACACTAAAAAATTTGCATACTTAATTTTTAGTACGACATCTATAATCTTAACACTTTTATAATTTACGTTTTTTATTAAGCCAAAAACTGCAGAATAATCGTCTAAAAAAATTAGATGACTGCATTAAAATGGCGAGCCCCAGAGTGTACAAAGTTTCAGAGGTCCTAACGCACACTTCCCCTTCCCGGCAAAATAGGGTTCAAAAATCAATTTAAGGTTTCTATACCCGGTACCAGTAGGGTAAAAGGGTATTATAACTTAATGCCAACCGGGAATGAATGTAACAGGCAAGAGATGAAATCTCCGACTCCATAAAGAATATATTTTATGTATCAGTCGAGTCGCCTTAGCCATGTCCGCCTGACCATCAGTCCGCATGAAACAACTGATCTCGACTACCAAATTTTGTTACAACATTTCTAGGTGTGGCACGCAGATAAAGTTTGTGCCAAAATTTGGCCCCTCCATCTATGTAACCTAAGTTATTGTCACAATTTTTGGTATATTTAGTAATAAGATATACAACAAAAACAATTTGTACGCATGTGCTCTAAATTCTTTAATAAAATCAGATGTTTAACATGGGAGTTGTTACAAATTAAAGATTTTCTATCTCCATTACGCTTGCACTCGACATTTTTGAGTGCCTAGACCAGGGGTGCTCAAAATTGCCTTACGGCAGTGCCCTTACCAGCACAAGCGAAAGAAAACACACGCACACATGTATCGACGCGGTTTTATTGCTACAAAATGAACACTGAGAGAAAAAAAGTTAAATTAAAAAAATGCACGCGTCGCTGGTCCACAATAAACTAAAATCAAACTTAAATCAAATTCTATCCAAAAACGCAACAAAACTTTTTTTGTCAGTGCAGAGCCAATAACAAGACAACAACACTTTGCATTGTGAGTGGAGGAGAAAAAAAAAATTTAATGGATATGTTGTTGGCTTGGCTCGATACGAATAGCGACACAAAGAGGAACCGGCGTGTGCCCTAGGAAAGTATGGCGAGTGCCGCTCCGTATGCTAAGTGCTGAAACAAAAACAAATGTGCCCGCGTGCCATAGCATTGAGCACCCCTGGCCTAGACATTTCGCTGTCAACCATGTAAGAAATTCCTTAGAAGCCTTGTTCGATCTCTGCTTTGTTTCTGATCCGGCAAGAGTCAGTTTGGGTAGAGTTCCGCCTTTGACACAACCCATTCGCAATGCGGATTTTTGACGTCTGAATAATTTCATATCTGACTTTAATTGGTCCGATCGCTATATGTGCATTGACATGGTTGGTGCCATGGATATTTTTTACAATGCCATGAATTCCTTTTTTACCGAAAGTGTTCTGTTATTTTATCCGTCAATCCCAAATAAGGCTTACTGGTTTAGTTTACTCTTTAGAGTTGATTTGCCTCAAAAAACGTAAACGTAACGGTTCTCGAGCTATCCATTCTCGCTATTTAGCGGCTCTGTCTAAGTTAACGCGCAGTTTTTAAAATTATTATTACTTTGAAATAATTATTACTCCACATAGGCAGCACCTATGTATATCAGTTATTTCTATATGCCAACATCGATTTTTAAAACGAAGATCAACGACAAATAACCTTTTGGAGCTCACTTCTTTTATTATAAGGTGCTTTCCACAAAATGTTCAGACATGTGATTTGTACTTATTTCAGTAAAGCATTTGTCCCCGTTAATCATTCCCTTCCTGTTAGAAAACTCGACTTAATGGGGTTTCCTGTCGATTTTCTTATGTTGATCTCAAGTTATCTAAATGTCCTCTTTAAAAACAACTTGTCAAATGTTCTCCGGGTGACCTTTGGTGTCCCTTATGGGAGCACCCTGGGTTGGGTCCCTTGCTCTTACATTCTATCTTAACGATCTGACCCAAGTTTTGACAGACTCCAGAGTTCTCATGTACGTTTACGTTAAACTTTGCGGGCAATACAAGGACGGCGCCAGCCAGTCGGATTTGCGAACCGATCCTATTAACTTTCAAAAATTGTGCAGCACAAACTTGTTAAACATAAATTACTTCAAATGCAAGCTGATGACACGTGTGTCTTTTAAGCTTGCGACTTATACGCTGCTCTTTGGAAAGGATCTCTCTAGTTGACGATTGGGCTGTAAAGCCTTCCTAAACATTAATCTTAACCCACTTAGTACCCATGCAAGATAGCCATTGAGCTGCGCGCTAGTATCCTATATGGTATAGGGTAGTTTCCTCGCATTGTATTACCCATACTTTTCTTTCGTGCCTATTAACAACTAACCCTAGCAAGCACGTGCATTGTTTCGAAGTTCCACTTGAGTCTAGTCTAGTCTAGTCGAAGTGCATCAAGGTCCATTAAAAAAAAAAAAAAAAAAAACAAATGTCAATGCTTTAATTTTGTTATTGTGTTACGCAGAGATATGAGAGCAAGTTCATGTACATACTTTTACAAGGAGTGGTCAAAAAGTAAGGTGACTTTTTTTTAATTTCGCAGGCAACGTACTTTCGATTATCGATTTTTTTGATTTGTTATGTTTCCGAAAATCTGTACCAAGTGAATGTCATATTTTGTTTGGCTGTGAGAGGCGTAAAAGTTATGAGTGTTTCGCGTGCTCGGCGATTTCTTGCTATCAAAAAATGTGGATCAAAGGATTTGCATCAAATTTTGTGCAAAAAAAAAAATAAAGTGCTCCGAAAAAACTCCGAATAAAAAAACGTTTACAAGTGGTCTTCCAAGATGGCCGGGAAGATGCCAATGACGAGCCTCGCTCTGGACGCCCAAGCACGCAACAACTGATGAAAACATTCAAGCAATGACGAAAATTGTTTTGGAATGCCTCAGGCTCAGAGGGACAATATAAATATTGATAAATAAACTAATATTTTTTCTTAAAAATGCAAAGTTACCTCTCCCTCGTCGTCCTCCAAGAGGACCTCCATCACATCCTCCAAGGTGATGTCCTCGCACCCCGGGTGCGTTCTTCGCGTTGACGTTCGTGTACAGTCTGTAGATTGAGAGTGGACTTGCATTATGTTTTGCCCAGGACCAAGCAAACTGTTGCGTGCGTGGATTTCCTCGTGTTCTCCCCGTCACGTCTTGTCTCTCCTCCCAGCCGGATATTTTCCTTTTTCGGGGACCTGGGGCCTAAAGACATGGGCTTCCCTCCTCGGGCTTCCCTTGCTGCCGAGCTTTATTTTTTGCTCCATTGTCACAACATTCGCGATAATTAACCGAACGCAAGACAAGGAGCGATCCACAATCACCAAAAGTGCTAACATGCTGCTGAACCTTATTCTTTCCTCCATTCTCAAGAAAAATTTGTTATCGTATTATCGCACGAGGTGTCCCCGAAGGACTCATCAGGTCCATGCTCTGCGGGGTCAGCCCCGGGTCTCCTCGCCCGTCTTGTCGCCCTGGTTGTAGGGGTTAATGCTGCTCAGACTTGCTACATACTTTTACAAGGAGTGGTCAGGTTAAAGGTTAAAGGTTAAAGTTGCACTATGTTGGGTGATGGGAACTTTTACCACCCGGAAAGGTCCTTCGTACTTCGCGGCCAGCTTGGCGGCGAATCCGTCCGCCGCGTTGATCAGGGAGTGGCGTCGCACCAACACCAGCGCTCCCACTGGTGGTTTCCACGCCCGTCGTCGTAGGTTGTAGTGCCGACTCTGATCGGCGGCGGCGTGCTCTGCGTTATTCCGTACAACGTTGAATACGTGCAGAAGCCGCTCGCTTCGTTTCGTAGGCGGTACAGTGCCCTGGGTAACCTAGGTTCCCGGCCCTTAATCAGAAGAGCGGGGCTGAACCCAGTCGTGCCGAAGACACTGCTGTTGATAGCCAGGGAGATCTCTGGATCAGCTGATCCCAGTCATTCTGCTGGCCTCCGTCGATATAGGTAGGGTTCTGCCTCGGCGTATACGACGCGGTGTGCTGTACCTCCATTCCCAGGAACTTGCAGAAACCCTGGAACGACCGCCTGGTAAGCTGCGTGCCGAAAGGCCCGTTCGAGCTGACCTCCGGTTGCCTTGCGCAAAGGGACCAGTTTCTCCCATTTGCTGAACGGTTCTAAAAACACCAGGAGCATTGAGTTTCCCTGCTTCGAGCGTGGTAACGGGCCTAAGAAGTCTGCTCTGAGCACGTTTAAGGGCCTCGAAAACATTTTCTCCGCGGGTTTCTGCTGGCTCACCTTGAACCTCAGGCAGGCTCCGGTTTTCACATTCGTTTTCGTTTTAGACCAAAAACGTACGTTTTCGTTTTTAGGTGCTCCGGTTTTTACAAACTTTTTGTCATCGTTTTGTTCGGTCCAAAAGGGCTGCCTCTCTTTAAACAGTGCCAATTCCAGTGACCTCAAATCCTATACCTCTTTTTAATTGGTAAAAATACCATTTAAACTATGAAATTCTTTTTTTTTTTTTTAGTAAACCCTATTTTATCCTCCTTGAACATTATTAAAGCCCTCAGTATGGCAGCTTTGGCAACAAAAACGAAAGTTGTTGCCAACGGCAAATATTTTATTTGCGAATTTGGGGTGGGGTCAAAAAATAATTATTTAAAAAGTAAATACAAACTAAATTTATCTACTGATGGTGTGAAATAAACATCAATAGACCAACGGGAGCACAGATTTCTCGATTTCGAAAACAATAAATATCTTGTGAAAGTGAAAACCGGAGCCTGCCTGATAAGCTTAATATCCACAAATTCTACGACGCACCAACACTCCTTCGATCGCAGCCAACGAATGATATTTTTGGGCGTGTGTCGAATGTTAAGCAATTGGCTCTCATTTTCACGCACATTTGTAATAACGCATTTAAGAGCACAAGTGTTAAAGATATTTAGTGCCACATATGCCGCGAATTATATAATATAGGGTGTAGCCTAGAGTTCTGAGTGCCGGGTTTGTATTGTTTATGGCAAGAACAGCATGAGTTCAAATCCCGCTCATTCCAAGGAATAATTTTGTATTTTTTATTTTAATTCCATATTTTGTTTTCCTTTTTATACCCGGTACCCATAGGGTACAAGGGTATTATAAGTTAGTGCCAATCGAGAATGTATGTAACAGGCAGAAGGAGGCATCTCCGACTCCATAAAGTATATATATTCTTGATCAGCATCACCAGCCGAGTCGATTTAGCCATGTCCGTCTGTCCGTCTGTCCGTCTGTCCGTCCGTCCGTGTGAAACAACAGATCTCAGAGACTATAAGAGCTAGAGTTACCAAATTTGGTGACAACATTGGAATCTGTTGCACGCAGATCAAGTTTGTTTTAAAATTTGGCCACGCCCACTTCCGCCCCGAAAAGCGTAAAAACTTTATATAAGCTATAGTCGTAATTTTTGGCTTAAAGTAAATAGATAAAATAAATAAGTAGGCATTTGCGGACGTTTCCTGAAAATTTGAGTAAAATCGGATGATAAACATGGAAGTCATTAAATAATAAAGTTTTCTGTCAATGCTTCTTCTTCTTCTGAGCCACAAAGGCAGTAGCGAAAAAAAGTGTTGCGTGCTTTCGAGCGCAGTATTAATTCGTAAGGCAGCTGCTTTCAGCTGCAGAATTTGTCTTTTTTGAACGTTGCTTAACATGTTTTTAACAACATTTGTCTTCATTTGTCAACTTTTTGTTTTTGGTTGGTGTGTTATTTAATTTCACGCACAATACTGGGTACCGGGTATCTCACAGTCGGTGACACTCGACTGTAGCTTTCTCACTTGTTTTTTTTTCAATTAATACATTTTATTACAGTTCTACCAAAGTTGGGAAATTCAGCGAAAGCAAACAAAGTGGATTTTGTTATTTTTATTTTATTTTTTTTTTTTTACTTTCTTAATATTGTAGTGCGACAAGGGTGAACTTATATTTATTGCACTAGTCAAAATGGATAACACATACATATTACGAGTTTGCTTCAAAAATATTTCTTAATCTAACAATTTACTTATAAATATTTATTACTGACTTATTATTATTTTGATTTTGTTGAACTCATTTCTATATTGTTTTCGTTTTGTTTTTGTTTTTATTTTATTTTTGTTTTGTGTTTTTGTTTTATTCTTAATTTATCGTTATTTTCGTTTACTATTTTTTTAATTCTATTTTAAGTATTCTTTAATTTTTTAGTTACGTGGGAGGTTGTTCCAGGGGCGGATAGCATTGATGAAGAACTTTCAGCTTGAAATTAAATATTTAAGTCTTGGGCATATGATATTAATAGACTTTTGTGGATGTTGCAGAGTTGAGCTTATTGTAAAGATACAGTGCACTGTGGTCCAGAATCCCAAAATGGTGGCAGAAATTCAATTTTTTTTTTCAAGATTTCAGCAAAAACCATATTGGATTCCAGTAGAGTATTCCCAAGGGCAGTTTAGAAGCATAATTTTACAATTGAAATTGAAGCCCTTGCGATTTAGCCAGCCCTGGAAGTCAGCTGTTCATTTGCATTAAACTTTGCCTTTTGCTAGCCTTGCAAGTTTTTACTAATTTCAAAGTGCTATTATTCAGTTATTTCTATGACTATAAATATAAAAAACATGGAAAAAATAGATAAAGGTATTTATAATAAGGGTGTATTCACACAATTATTATTTAATGTGATTCGTCCTTGTTTATGTGTGCTTTTGTAATGTGATATTTCCAGCAATTCTAGCATCAAACTCGTTGTGTTTCGTGGAATAAAAGTATGTTGTATTTGTTGTTGCTTAATGTGTGAATAATGCGATGGTACTAATATTTTTGGCCCGTTTTTGCCCCTTTTCCTTAAAATTGAATTTTTGTATGCAACATTAATTTCAGTTTCGCTGAATTACTTGAGTTTTGGCTCGAAACGGAAAACGGTAATGAAGATGATTTGAGCACATATGAATGTATCGATGGCTATTCCCTCGATTTAGATGTGGGAAATGATTAATTAACTCACTAAATGTATAAAAGTTTATTTCAATAACAGAAAAAACAAAAAAATTGTGAATTTTAGTAAATGTTTGTATGGGGGCTATACCATCCAGTAATCCTAGGTTGTTGAAATTCACATGGTATGTGCATATTGGTCAAAAACTTATAGTGTCCACATTTCAACTTGATAACACAAGAACAAAAAAAGTTTTTCTAACAAAAACATTAATTTGAATATGGTGGTTGTATGGGGGCTACCACTCCTAGCGGTCCGATTCGGCTGATTCTAACATATGTGCTTTGTGTATGGAAAAGAAACCAATGTGCAAAATTGTAGCTTGCTAGCTTACAAATTGGAATTTCTGCCACTTATTTGGGATTCTGGACCACAGTGCAGTGGCTGCCGAGTTGTCACAATATTATGGAAATACATAAGAGTCCTATAATCTATCCACGAGGTCAAGTTTAAGTCGAAAAGTTTACCGGTCAAGTGGGATACATGGTCAAGTCGATTTAGTTTAAAAATATCTAACTATAGAATTTAAAGCTACTGTCAACTTTTGCATATCTCTAGTGTCGCAGTAACCAAAGATCTCAACCCCATAAAAAACAGTGGGAATAAGAATGACTTTCGATAGCAGAACCCTGATTTGCAGTGGTAAATAATCTTTTGATGTAGAGAGCTGACGCAACAAGCCATACGTTCGTCCAGTTGTTTTGGAAGGAAAGCTCAAGGTAGTATTAAAAGTAATACCAAGATTTTTTGAAAACTTCTCATATTTTATAGGCTTGTTACTAATCGCAAGGCTTTCTAAACATCTTGTTTCTTTCGGTTTCTTAATAATAACAATACTTTTCGATTTTGAAGGATTTATGCTTAAGCCATTATCGTTCGCCCAGTTGTCAATAAGATTAAGAACATCATTACTTTTACTTAAACATGCATTTAATTGAATACTAAAATAAACCTGAACATCGTTTTCATATAAGTGTACTCCACAGCCGGACAAGACACTAGGCAAATCATTAACATATATAGAGAACAATAATGGTCCTAGTACAGATCCCCGAGGAACTCCCCTACTTAATTCGCTGAAACTTGACATACAATTTCCAGAAACGACTGCCTGCTGCCTGCAAGGTACGACGAGAAGAAAACAACAGCACTATTTCTTAAATTGTAGAGATTTTTTAGTTTAGTACTAAGAATGTTGAGCTTCACTGAGTCAAATGCTTTGCTGTGGTTAAGAAGATTTAGAAATGTTGCACAATTATAGTCTAGTTGGCTACGAATGTACTCAACAATGTCTGTTACTGCACTTATACAGCTCCTTGAAATGGGCCTGTAATCCTTATTCGGTTTAATTATCGGAATAATTTTACCTTTTTTCCAAATTGAAGGAAAAGTGGACGTTGTAATGGCTGTATTAAAAATGTAAGTTATATGACGATGTCAGTACTAAACCAGTAATGTCAGTACTAAACCAGTGATTTTGTCTGGGTTTTAGGACTTTCCTTTTAAGAGGCACATATTTATTAAACATACATACATGTATGGCAAATTATTATTTAAGACAGCTTAATGATATTCAACATAAGGACTTTGATAAATAGGAAACCAATCACAACCATTATATCCCTCCTGTAGGTCATTGTAATTAATATAATATTATAATCCGTTAAATTAAGCGAGTCTTCAGTATAGTCAAGTTGTATTTCATATGTTTAAACAAGAAAGGAAGCTAACTTCGGTAAACTGAAGTTTGTATACCCTTGCAGTCTGCAATTGGATCATTGAAAATCGATCCATTTTGGTAATGTTGAAAAAATATCAAATTATGTAAATTTTGAAAATTTTGTAAATTTTACATTTTACATGTAGAATTTTACATTTTACATGTAGAATTTTGCATTTTTATATAAATCGACCGATCGTTTCTATGGCAGCTATATGATATAGTTGTCTGATCTTAATGAAATTAAGACCGTAATTCTATAACCGTAAAAAACTTTATCTTGAAATTGATTGATATACGTTGAAGAACAAAAAAGTTGTAATATTTTTTACATTTTTTTCGACATTATTCCTATGGCAGCTATAGGATATAGTGGTCCGTTCCGATATATATATACTGCGTGCTAAAGAAATAAGACTATGCTGAATTTCAGCCCGATAGCTCAAAAACTGAGAGACTAGTTCGCGTAGAAACCGACAGATAGACAGACAGACAGACGGCATACTCAGCAAAAAAAAATATATTCACTAACAAAAAAGAACCCTGCAGTTCCAAAAATCACATTTCCCTCACAGATCACCAGGTGAATCACCGGTGACAGAGAATAGTGCACGAGTGACACACAGGTGACATCATATAGACATTTTGTATAGGATGTCCGGCCCCGTACCATGGTGACAACTTTATATGACATTTTCATATAAATAAATATATCATACATGAAGTCAATGATTGTCCAAAATAAAATGTTTTGTTTTTAGGACGTGAAGGGAAGTGAAGTTTTAAACACTTTAACTTAAACTTTAATATTGTTTTTGAAGTAAGAAAACCATTAAAAAAAATTAAGTTATATTCCAGAATGCAAAGATGTATTTATTTTTACTGTTGCAGTAGAGATTTGCTACTTCCGTCGTATCAAAAACATATCTAAGATTTGGCCGACAACCGTCTTTCCATACCAGGGATATGATAGAACTAAGGTTATATAATTTTTCTGATATTTCGCATATTATTTTGACAGGTTTGCTAAATTTGATTAATTATTTTTATTTACTGCTCTAATTTTATTAAAAGACTATCTGAAAAGCCAAGTAAACATTAGAAAAACACAACTCTTACCATTTGCCCGGACCGGGAATCGAATCTTTGAGCAACTGTTTTGCAGATGCACGAATCCAACCCTTGAGCAACTGTTTTGGAGATGCACGCCTTATCATGATGCCATTCGCCTGCGTGCGCGTGGAGGTGGAGGTGTAAGCTGCAGATTAAAACAGAGCTCGCTATATAAGCAAAAGCTGCACAATTGTTTTGAGTTGTTATGTTTATATATTTTTATTTCGTTTTTGAGAAAATAGTACGTTGCTGTATCCGTTGAAAATCTTAAATTTTTTGGAGCGCTCAATTTTCGTGCGTGACTTTTGTATAATTCGTATGTATGTAATATCGGTCATGGCCCAGTTGTCTAAGCGGCCGACGCATTTAAATATTGCAGGATTGGCACGTATTCAAACCCGATACAAAAACAAAATATCTTTTTTTTGCAATTTTATTTTACTAGCATTTTTTGTTTTTCTTTGGGTATAACAAAAAAAAAACTGAAAATAAACCAAACAAAAAGTTTTGAGCGCCGTTAGGGCTCGAACGCACGACCCAGACGGCTACAGGCTACACAGCTTGCAATAGAAGCGTCTAGTGGGGTGTCTTAAAATTCGAACCTTGTTGCTAATATCGCTCATGTTTATCATCCGATTATACTCATATTTTTAGAAAACGTCCATGAGTCCGTACGTTTATCTATTAACCTTAACCCGAAACCAACGAAACGCTTTTTTATGTTTTTGAGGGCGGAAGAGTGCGTGGCCAAATTTTAAAACAAACTTGATCTGCGTGCAAAAGATTCGAATGCTGTCACCAAATTTGGTAACTCTAGCTCTTATAGTCTCTGAGCTCTGTTTACCAGCACGGACGGACGACTCGGCTGGTGACGCTGATCAAGAATATATATACTTTATATTTTCTCTTTCTGCCTGTTACATACAACAAGAATTGTATATAAAACTATATATATACTATTTCTGAAAGTCCTTCGAAAAAGTAGGTATACATAATTTTCTTATTGTCGCAGTGTATATGTTTCGGTACAATTTTTATTCAACTCAACTGTTTTTGGCAATCCCTGGAAAATAGTGTTCTTTTTGTAAATGTTTATTCTCACAAACGAGGTCTTACTTAAAATTGTAAGAGCGAATGAGCATTTTTATACCCGGTACCCATAGGGTACAAGGGTATTATAAGTTAGTGCCGAAAGAGAAGGTATGTAACAGACAGAAGGAGAAATCTCCGACCCTATAAAGGATATATATTCGTGATCAGCGTCACTAGCCGAGTCGATTTAGCCATGTCCGTCTGTCCGTATGTCCGTCCGTCCGTCCTAACCGAACTTGGTGACAACATTGGAATGTGTTGCACGCAGATATATATTTTTTTAAAATGTCGCCATGCCCGCTCCGAAACCGTCAAAACTTAAAATTTGTTTGGATTGTGTCGGGATGCACAAATTTAAAAGGAAAAAAATCTTCGTCTCGACCGATGTTGGGAAAACAAAAACAAAAATGTTGGAAATAAAATTATAACACTACCACTGAAGATTCCAGTGGTAGGTATATGTGGAAGATTCCATAAAATGGCGATATATCCTTAAGAGAATCAAGGCCACATACAATGGCACCCTTAATATACTGGAGAAAAAATTTCAGGGAAATAAAAATTTAATCAAAGTTAGAAGGAGAGTTTTCAAAGGTCTTAAAGGAAAATGTTGCCATTGCATCGAAACTCGGCAGGATAGAACTTAAATAGCCTATTTTTTATTCTTCCGGCAGGGCTTCACTTTGGAGGCATTTCGGAGACAGGAGTATTAGAAGAAAAAATTACTTAGTTATGAAAAATTTGTATAAATGTGAGAGTAACAATTTAATGTTAAATACTAAAATGTTATAAAATTAATTGAGCAAAAAAAAAAATACCGCAAGAACTAATAATTGCAATTAAACCGAAAAAGTACTATATAGGAGTGGATTATTTAGGATTATTTAGGATCCGCTAAAACTAACTACTTTAAATCATATTGTCAAATTTAAAGGCTAAACAAATGCAATTAATTACTTTAAAGAAAATCATTATAACTTGAAAGATTTACGTTTTCACTATAGTAACTGAAATGCTGGTTTTATGATTACATTAATAATTATGAGAATTTTAATTATATATTTCATACATATTTTCCGTTTTGCTTAAGCCCCAAATAAGCAGTGAGCTCTGTTCGCTTCTACTGCGCTTGCTCAAATGACTTTACTTTCAGCTTTCTGCTTTCCTACTTTCTGCACTTGTGCCTCTCTAGTCATCTCCCTCGTACAAGGGTCTAGCGCCTTACAAACATACCTCACTTGGCAACAGTCTGTCTCTGTTCTTTTCTGTTACCATGCCTTTCAATCGACTTTTTACACACATTCATTGCAACTCTAACGGGACCGGTGACATTTCCTTTTCTCTTTCACCTTTACAAAATATTCAGCTTAGCAACACCAAAATTTACAAAGTACGAATTCAGTAGGCCCCTGTTATTCTCACTGCGACATATACATACATGCTGTGCACTGCTCAGCACATGTCCGCATATCCTTGAATATAACGGCCACTTGGGCCTAATTCAAATCTACAAATCTAACCTTTGCTTGGGTTCTCAGAATATCTTTAGAGATAAGTGCGACCGGGTTGTTTTTCGTCTATCGCACTTAAGACTTAGTCCCATACTTGGGATAACCTATGTCAGCTATAAGATATAGTGGTCCGATTTCGCCCAGTCCGAAATATAGACTAATGGGAATAGAAAGAAAACTGTCTGCAAAGTTCAATTCAGATAGCTCAAAAACTAAGAGACTAGTTTGCGTAGAAACAGACAGACGGACAAAGGCGGACATGACTAGATCAGAGGTCGGCAGCGTCCTATACATTGTGCATAGAAAAAAAATAGCAGGCAGCGCTGTCGGCCCATTCACACCCTTTTTTTTCGTGTTTGTTCGGGGTTCTGTTAGGCTGTCGTAACAAGCTACGGGGCTATGTAAAAACGGCTTCGAATCAAAATGTTCGGGTGCCGCTGCGGCACAGAAGCGATCGAATAGTTCATGGAATAGCCTATGCACAATTGCTCGGATCTCGCAGCAGCAGAGAAGCAAATCGTTCGGGCCTGTTAGTATCATTCGGGACTGTTAGCTTTGCATACTTACGCACTTAAAAACTGTGAGTGGACTAGATCGACCTGTCTGGTATGCTGATTAACAATATATATCTGTCGGAGAGTTTGTATTACATGTTATTTGAATTGCGCGCCTAAATAAGCTATGGGTTCCCACTGACAGTTCGGGTAAAGTGGGATACAGTTTGTGAAAATGTATCGAGTGTGGCTCCGTGAGTATTGTCAGAATTACGATACTATTGAGGATAGGTGATGACTTGGCAGGAAGTGCTGACTTCCATCTCTTTTGTGAAAAACTTTTAAAGCGACAACAAGGCTGCGGAGACTCGCTAAACTAATCCTACAATTAGAGTCCAATCCCTTATACTTTGGCATTAAGATGGCTGACAAAACCTTGCAGGACCCCTCACCGACCCGGGGAGGAACTAATTCCTCGACATATTCTTAAAGGGCTATATGTAGTCACGAATTTCAAAATATGGATTTTTTTTTTCAATTTTACCAAATTGCATTGACTTTCAATTATCCAATTACAGCCTGCAAACATCGGTCTATCAAAGTTAGCTTCCTTACTTGTTATATATGATTTAAAAGCAGTTAAGAACTTTATTATCTTATTCGATCGATCTGAAATTGTGTCAGTAAGCCCAAAATGCTTATAGCTATCGACTCACGTAGCATTGTTTCGAAATTTTGCTTTCTTTTTTTTAAGGGGTTATATACAGTCAAGATTTTATATTCTTAAAGTACATATGTATATTTGCCTGTTGTGAAAAAAATTTTTATTAAGTTTTGAGAAATATTTTTGAAGTTGCAGACAAAATTAGAAAGTCGCGCCGTAGCACTGTGGGCGAAAGAGCCGATCTAACTCCATTTAATTCAATTTTAAAAGAGTTGATTGGCGCCAAAGCTTGATCTCTATCGATTACAAATAACCCAGTGAGCTTATTATTATGATCTATTGTGAATGATATACTCCAGCTGATCAGCTGTGAGCTTTCAAACACAACATATGTTTCAGCAGGTGCAGCACTGAATTTTACTGGTCGATTATCAACACTTCATGCTTGGATTCGATTCTTCGAATGTATCCTTCATATATTTTATTGGCTACATATTAAAGAATGGAAAGTTTGGCTAATCAGGCTAATCAGGCAGCTGTAAAGGAAAAGAAATCGCGAATTCAAGAAGATTTGAAAAGAAAAATGTCTTTGCTAGCTGATATCCCAATTGTTGGTAACGGAAACACCAACAACGGCAATACAGCCAGGCGATGTTTTAAAGAGCCCAAATTAGCCTCCGAGATAACCGGAGTAAATGAAGAGCTAGTTTACAGATTTGGCGTGGTTTTACGCTCGATTGCTTGCGGACGAAAACTTAACAGTGAATCGTTTAAGCAATATGCTTTGCAGACAGCATAACTTTTTTACCACTGAGTATTCATGGTTTTATATGCCGATCTCAGTTCACAAAGTTTTATTACATGGAGCCGACATAATAAAGTTATCACCACTTCCAATAAGAAAAATGTCGGAAGAAGCGTTAGAAACGCGCAATAAGGACTATCGCAATTTCCGAGAACACCATACGGGATAAACATCTCGATTAAATACTATGGAGGACTTAATGCATGCCTTATTAAGTTCCTTAGATCCACTTATATCAAGCTTTTTTAAATATTAAAATCTTCCATTTTTAATCAATTTTTCCATAACATATTATATATATATATATATATATATATATATATATATATATATATATATATATATATATATTTATACTTTGCTGTTGTTTATTGAATCTTCTCCTTGACAAGACTAACAATATGTGTATCAAATCTTATATATATAAATACTGGCACAGAGTTAAATGTCCCTGATAATTATTGCTGGGTTGGATGGTCGTTTCGATGCAGGCGGGTTCTGCTGGAAACCCGAGTCAAGCCTCTTGCCAGATGATTTGGGTGCACAGCCAGTTTTTTATTGTAGGTCGCCTTTTGTTTGTCTATTTCATCTTTTACTGCAAGAATGCCGAGGTCCCTGTAGATGTTTAGTTTTTCGTACTATTCAAGAATATTGGAGAGCATGTTCGCCTGTTAAGAGTAAAAGTTATGTGTTTACATTTTTGTTCGTTAATTTTAATAAGCCAGTCAGAAAGCCACTTCTCAACTACCATGATGTGATTTGCTAACTGTGTTGTTGCTCGGGTTGGGCACCTCGAACGGCTTAGGATCGCAGTGTCGTCAGCGATATTGGATGTTGTTAGCCGCTCGTTCGTAGGGATATCCGCTGTATAAAGGACAGACAGAGTAGGCCCAAGTGCACTTCCTTGTGCTAAATTGATGAGCCGGGATAACATTGTGTGCTTCCAGATATGGTATTATGCGTGTTGGCAGGCATTTCTCGGACAGTTTGGACAGACACGATAATAGACTTATTGGTCTGTAGGATGAAGGGACTGTGTGGTCTTTTCAGGTCATCGGTATCATTATGACAGATTTTTTCCATTTCCTTGGGTAGTAGCCGAGACATATAATCCCATTGAAGATTTTACAAATAACTTATATAGCGGAGTTTGGAACATACATAAAGATTGAAATTTGGCTAATTGATGATTTCACAAGAAAAAAAAATTAAAGGGTGCAAGGAAATCTTTCAAAAATAATTCTTAAATAAGGGTTAAATATATTTTTAGCCTAAAAAATATAATACAATTGAAATACATTAGTTTATCATTTATTCCTGGTTTACATAAACAACGTATAAAATCTGATCAAAACTATGTTTTTCAAGTCGGTGAACACGATTTCTCAAAAACCTCTGAACCGATTTTACTCTAATTTTTACACAAGCTCAACGACTACTTTTTGGTGTCCTTGATCGAAGCTTTTCAAATAAAATAAAAATTATAATTTTTATCAACAATTAAAGACGGTTTTTTTTTCCACTAAATGAACTTTTTTTTTTAGAAGCTGCCATTTTGTAAAAAAGTATATATTTCACTTTTTGATTTCTGATGTTTCTATCAATTGGTATCGTGTTCACCGCAGGACACTTTTTTTCGAGAACCTTTGGGAGATTAGCTGCAGAGGCCCAAAAAATAATATTTTTACAAATCAAATATATTTTTTTTTAACTTAAAAAGATGTGAGAATTATAGCAAAACATTTGCTCAAATGAATACATATTCCTCTTAAAAAAAAAATATATAAAGAAAACTGAGTTTTTTTCCGACCGCCTGACTGTATATAACTCCTTAATGGGGTCGGAGATGCTTCCTTCACTGCGTTGCAAACTACTGCCAAAAATTATAATACCCTGCAAGGGTAAAAATGGACTGATTAATAAGGACGGATACGCGCTAGTATCGATCAATGGCTCTCCGGGTTGCAAGCTGACATTCCACCCACTCTCAAGTTATTTATTAAATGTTCTCATTTTCGAGACTAACAATGAGTGTATCAAATCTTATGTTAATGACCTAACTAACATGACTGGCACAGAGTTGTATGGCCCTGGAATTTATTTCTGAGTTGGAAGGTAGTTTCGTTGTTGCCGGGTTCTGCTGAAAGCCCGAGTCAAGCATTTTGCAAGATGACTTGGGTGCACAGAAACTGTTATATTATATGTAGGTCGATTTGTTTGTCTATCTCATCTTAAACTGCAAGAATGCCGAGATCCCTGTGGATGTTTTGGTTGCGAATATACCATGGTGTCCCAGTGATAGTTATCACTGCTGCTCGCGTTCCCCCACAGCTGCCCACAGGAGCCATACGTCCAGAGAGGCTTGAGAGTGGAGTTGTAGAGCAGGACCTTGTAGTCCAGACCAAGATAAAATAACATGAGGTGGTCTCGTCGCGAGTTTTACGAAGTGTCTACTTATTTCAGTGCAATCACATTGCCGCCTCACTCACACTCAGTTTACTACGTTCCTTTCACTCGCACTTATTACAAGCATACAATAAGTTGATGTCTGTTGCCGACGAGACCACCTTGTGTTATTTCATCATGGTCTAGACCATGATACAATTATACAAGGTAGTCTCATCAGCTTTGACAAGGACGATAAATTGACAGCTCTCTTGATTCGCTCTCAGAGACATGATACTATTATAGAAGGTAGTCTCGTCGGAAAAATAAGGCCCTCGTTCGGAACAATTAGGCCCTAGTTCGGGCCATATAAGGTTAATACACACATTCAATTGTCGTATACACTCGTTTCTCTCACACAAACTTTGACAGCCGAACTAGGGCCTTATTTTCCCGAACGAAGGCCTTGTTTTTCCGACCAAACTACCTTGAATAATTGTACCATGCTCAACTGCGGCTGTTGGTGCTGTTGTTGGTGCTGCTGCTGTTGCTGGTGCTGCTGGTGCAGTTGCTCGTGCTGTAGAGGCTGCTGTATCCTGTTCCCTTAAACTGGCCTTTAAAATGTCTCCCTGTGGCATCATCACCTGAGGCTTAGAAGAAGCGGGTCTTTCCTGTCCCCCACTGCTTGTAGACGCCTTACCTATGCTCCAGCGTGACGCTCTGTTAACTCTTTAAATCAGGGGTCGGCAGCGTCGTATACACTGTGCATATGAAAAATTGTCATGCAGCGCTGTCGGCACATATATAGTATAAGCGCTTCGTGTTTGTTCGGGATTCTGTTAGGTTGACATAGCAAACTTCGGGGCTATGTAAAAACGGCTTCGAATATATATTTTCGGGTACCGCTGCGGCAGAGAAGCAACCGAGTAGCCTGTACACAATTGCTCGGTTCTCGCAGCAGCAGAGAAGCAAATCGATCAGGTCTGTTAGTATCATTCGGGTCTGTTAATATCATTCGGGTCTGTTAGCTTCGCACACATACATTGTTTCTTTATTTTTTTAATTTGACCGAAATAGATATATTTTCAATGTTCGAAGTACAAACTGCAACGGTATACAAATTCGGCTTGCCGAAGTTATCTTCATTTCTTGTTATTATTTTTATGTTATTATTTATATGTTTTAAGCGACTTTTTTACTTCTTGTGAAGAGTTTTAGGTGAAACTCGAGGTCTATTTTGGTTTAAATTCAAATATTCGAGACTCGACTGTATGCCAAGATCACACTCAGATCATTATATAGCAAGGATTGCCCAGATGTGTTTCAATCGATTTCCAACTTTCGATATCATCAGTAAACATTTTGCTTCGATCAATCTTCTCACATTAGTGCCTACTTAAACGACCGTGTCCCAGAATCCTGAAAATACAGGTCACAAAAAATCAGAGTGCATAATATATGGATGTAAAAAAGTTAATTTTAATACCCGATACCCATAGGGTACAAGGGTATTATAAGTTAGTGCCAACCGAGAATGTATGTAACAGGCAGAAGGAGAAATCTCCGACTCTATAAAGTATATATATTTTTGATCAGCGTCACTAGCCCAGTCGATCTAGCCATGTCCGTCTGTCTGTCCATGTGAAACAACAGATCTCAGAGACTATAAGAGCTAGAGTTACCAAATTTGGTGACAACATTGGAATCTGTTGCACACAGATCAAGTGTGTTTTAAAACTTGGCCACGCCCACTTCCGCCCCGAAAATCATAAAAAACGGTATATAACCATATGCGTGATTTTCGGCGTAAAGTAAATAGATAGTCTTAATAGTCGGGATAGCTCAGTCTCGTCCAGGATTCGCTGCAACAAATTTATATTTGTTGGGCACTGTGCCAAAATAAGAACTCCGGGGTTTAGATTTAAGAAATATAATATATATTTTAACTGGGACTTTCACCTCTTTTCCACCACACCTGACTTAAGCGGGGCACAAGACGCCCTATCTCTAACAATTAGGCACGCCCGACTTGCCGGCCAACGCCGTCTGGGTGATCACGCCGCGCTTACGCTCCGCTTGATACTCCAGTGCTACCCGCACTCGGATACTCTCTCTAAGCTTCGCTCCGCTAGATACTCTGGTGCTGCACGCTCCAGATGCTCCAGCTAAGCTGCCGCGCTGGCAAACTCACCGTCCGCCTGGGCACTTACAAAATACGAAGTTGAAGAAAGTAGTAACGACTGGACTCGCTTGGTCAAAGGGAATCCTCCCAAAGACTTACTGCGTTATTGCTGCTGATAACTGCTCTGCTCTGCTGTCCCCTGAACTGATCCTTGGCTCGTTTCCCAAGGAGTGACTTTTACTAGCACTAACACTGGTCACTGTTCACTGACAACTTCACTCCACAACTAACTGCCTCTGAAGAGATCCCTGGCTCGTTTCCCAAGGAGTCACTTTCCCTTGCACTGGTCACTTCCCATATCCCCTGCGCCGTGTACTTGCCTACTGACTGTTCCTGAAGTGATCCTCGGCTCGTTTCCCAAATAGTCACTTTCACTAGCACTGGTCACTTCCTATATCCACTGCAACATGAACTCCACCACTACTGCCTAAACTCCACAACTCACTCCCCAACTGACTATCCAACTGACTCCCAACTGACTCTCCAACTGAAGCCCCAACTGACTCTCAAACTGACTCCCCAACTGACTCCCCACTGACTCCTGCCTCGCTCTTTACCCTCCTGCAGCGCTGCTATTCAGAAGCCTCTCTCCAGCCAAACTCCTTGCTCAGCGCATCTGTGTCTCGCTATGCGCTGACTAACGCTCTAGCTTTCTCCCTTTCTCTTATACTGCTTTCTCTTCTGTCGATCCTGCGTTCTCTTAGGGCTTTTGTAAGGGATGTAAACGATTCCTTACAAAACATAGAAGTTATTAAAAAATAAAGTTTCTGAGAGAGAGAGAGAGAGAGAGAGAGAGCGCTCACGTTGCTCAAGATGTTCCTAGCAACATTTGTCTTTGTTGGGTGTTGCTCAACATGTTCCTAGCTACATTTGTCTGTTTTGAATGTTGCTCAACATGTTTCTAGCAATATTTGACTTCATTTCTTAAAATTTCCTATTTTCAATGTTCATGTTCTGTTTAATTTCACCCACAATGCTTTGGGTACCTGGTATCTTACAGTCGGTCACACTCGACTGTAGCTTTCCCACTTGTTTTTTGTTACTCTAGGTTAATATTTAGTCGAGCTCGGCTGCATGTCGCAGAGGTCCTCGTGTACTTAGCTTAGGATAAGGGCGAGATGGACTTTAAGCACTCAAACTCAAACAATTTGAACCAGTTTTTACTCAGTGTGCTCTTTGCTTAATCAGAGAGAGCTTCTTGTCGCTCTCTTTATGTACGCGCTCACTGGAGATAGTTGAAATCGGTGAGAGTGTCTGCGCATGTATGTAAGTTGCGCGTGTGTCGGTGAAAGGGCCTTGTCTGCACTAAATGTAATTTTAAATGAGAAGCGCACTTCCCTAGGTTTGACAATTTATACGCTTTATTAATTGTTAAACGTAACTCTTAGCTTAAGCCAAAAAAAATTATGAAATAGCTTTCTTTATGTTACTATTTTTGTTATTTAGATATGAAGTAACATATATGTTGATGCTATTTTTTAAGTTTATTTTTTTATACTCTTGCAGAGGGTATTATAATTTTGATCAGAAGTTTGCATCGCAGTGAAGGAAGCATCTCCGACCCCATAAAGTACATATATTCTTGATTCAGCATCACCAGCCGAGTCGATCTAGCAAACTAGTCTCTCAATTTTTGAGCTTTCCGAATAAAACTTTGCAGATAGTCTTATTTCTATTACAGCTAGTATATATGTCGGTATGGCCGGAATCGGACCACTGTATCTTATAGCTGCAATATAAATGCTCCGAAAATTAATGGAAAATAAATCATACCTTCCCTGTTTTTCAACACATTTTTATAAATTTCGAGATATTGCAGTTTTTTACGGTTTAAGAATTTTAATTTTTTAATTTCATTAAGATCGGACAACTATATTATATAACTGGCATACAAATCGGTCGATTTATATGAAAATATAAAATTCTTCATGTCAAATGTAAAAGGTGTAAGTAAATCTTATACAAATTAACAACCTTCGATATTTTTTAAGTATACCAAAATGGCTCGATTTTCAATGATTCAATTGCAAACTGCATGGGTATGCAAACTTCGGCATACCGAAGTTAGCTTTACTTCTTGTTGTCTATTATTTCGTATTCTTTGATGATTTCTAGTTTTGTTTTGCTTGCTAGACGAGTTAAGGTAAACCAAGCAGAAAAATGGTTTTTGTTTCAAATTTTTCATCCAGTTGTCATTTGTCTGAAAGAACAGAACCTAAAGTACCGAGTACTTTAAAGTAAAGCATAAAAATCTCATTTTGTGATATTTTTCGATTAAAAAAAAAACACTATTTTGAGTTTTTTTTACATTCTGACATATTTAACCCAAAACCAAAGCAACCAATCAACCAAAACAAGGATATAAAAAATGGTCTCATTTTGTTATATTTTTCGAATGAAAAAAGGATTTTCAGTTTTTTCGCATTATCACATATTTAACTTGAAATAAAATCGTAACCAAATAAAATTCAATGAAGTTTTCATATATTTTTCTATTGTTTATTCTTTTGATGTAAATAGAAATTCGTACACTTAACTTTACCGATTACCGACTTTACTTTTTTGCCTGTGGGAGCATCAAAAATATATTTATCTGAAAGTCAAATATGTATATTTATTCTTTTAACCTTAAACTTCAAAATAATGGGCAAGAAGAAAAAACAGGATTGCTAGATTCGCTGATTTAAACGAAAGAATACAGTACACTCCAAACTTACTTCCAAAATAAATAAATATATTTATATAAATACTATCCGCTATTTGAAAAAATAATAATCCTGTATTAGCGCAACCAAGCAATTGACTATTCGTGAACCTATCACGCACAAAAATAAACATTCTCGTACAACTTAGAATTATCGAAAAACAGTAGTATATTTATGCTTATTTATAAGGTTTTAATTTGATATTGACAGACACACACAGTTATGTTTCAGTCTGTTAATCAATTTAAAGCTTTTTGATAAACTATGTTTTTTGTTAGATTTTGTGGTGCATATATAAACAAAGACGACGGCTTTCCGACGCGCGAACACGCGACGTATAATTGTCCATGCGCGAACCAGGGAAACTCCAAGTTGATTCCGCAAACTTCCAACGACTTATTTATGGTCATTTGCGATTTATTTATGGTCATAGCGAAGGCCAGACGTATTGGAAATTGCAAACGCTTGAAATTAAATGGTAGATCCGTTGGAATCATTGGTATACGCGGAATCAAGACATCCTCTCCTTTGTATATTCCCTTTATGATTGTTGCCTCAATGACGTTATTCATTAACTTTTTCACAGCCAGTCTTGTTCCATTGCACAGTCGAGGTTGGTTAATGCTACGCAGCATGATGACAACTGAGCCTACTTTTAACTGCAAATTGTGAGGTGGTAATCCAGGCAATTCCAGTGAATTTAAAAACTCCGTGGGATAGTTGACTACGTCATCCTGGTTCATGACGGTGTCGACTGATTTGAAGGAAACCAACTGTCCCGGAAGAAAATTCTGAATTGTCGCATTAAGATTTTCGACATCTTTATTTTTCGCCGTTAATATTGCTAGTTCACCCAGCCAATTATGATTGTTGAATTGATGCGCTATTTCTGGGAAAACACGCTGAATGAGCTCCTCTTTTGAGTCTGTGATGTGACAGAAATCTGTGGGTATTTTGATGAGTCCGGTTGAGGGGTCCGCTGCGACTTCATTGTTTCCAATATCTAACAACTGCTTCGCAAACACATTTGCAGTTTCATCTTGTTGCAAAAACACTCGCATGTTAGTTGTTAATTTGAGTGTTTTTACGTACCGCCACAAATTTGATGATTTTAGGCAGGCGTTCAGTTCATCGGCAACAGTTGATCGGGGAATAACTGGGAGAGTCTGACGAAAATCACCTGACAACAGAATCATGGCCCCACCAAAAATATTTTGGTTGTCCCGAAGATCTTTCAACGTTCTGTCCAGTGCCTCCAGTGACCTCTTATGGGCCATTGTACATTCATCCCAAACAATCAATTTGCATACCTGTAGGATTTTGGCCATGGCGCTATTTTTGGCGATGTTGCAAATTAGAGCTACATCACTTCGCGATCTGATTTTCGCCAAAAGCAATCAAATTAAGAACGTTTTTCCGGTTCCTCCGGGAGCATCAAGGAAATAAATTCCACCAGATCCACTGTTCACAGCTTCTATCAAAGTGGGCATGAAATTGTCTTGTATAATATGTGTAGCCAAGAAGTGAATATTGGCCAAGAAGTGCTTAGAATCATTTCCAATTCCAGAAACTAAAGAGCGTAAAGGATCTGGTGGTGGGACCAATTGTGGCAATTTAACTTTGCCTCCAGCACAACATAATCCAGTAAATTCGCCACTGTATTTTAACGCCTTACAATATTTACAAATTATTGTCATTTCCCCAATTGTTACCGATTTGTCGGCACAATAATCTATTGCCGGATCATAGTGGAATGCAGCTCGTTCCAGAATCACAGGAGCATTGCGTCGACGGAATCGCTCAATTTCATTATGTCGTGCTCGCTGTTGTTGGGTTTGATGTGTACGAACTCGTTGCATTCTAAGCCTATCTACTCCATTGTCACTCATTGAAGAACGCCATTCTGACATAGCAATACGACTATTTTCTTGATCTGTCACTCTCTGGTCATCAGTGCGGTTAGCACGTGTGGTAGCTCTTCGCACATCTGTTTGACTGCGGTGACCTAAGTCAGGTCGTCTTCTCCTCGGCATCGTAAATTGTAATTAACAAAGTAGTAAAGCTTCACTTTCACAAAAGATTAACAAAAAAACCACAAAACTTGAAAAGTCACTACCACAAAGAATCACCGAAGTAAAGAAAGTTCGTAGAGCACGTAGAGGTAATCGTCACTTACAAAGATGCACTCTTTGTCTCATACTTTAAAACGGTACAATTATATATGATGGTAAAATTATTACCCACTTAAATTTAGTGGTTAAAAGCTTTTTCCACCACCACTAAAATTTCGTGAGGTGAAATTTTCAGTTTTAATTTAGTGGTGTGCAAATTCTTTTTCACCACTCTTTGAATTTAGTGGTAGTAAAATATAGTGTACCCACTTAGATTGAGTCCAGCTTAATTAATTAGCACCGCAACTAAAATTTAAAAGAAGCGCAAATTTAAGTGAAGGCAAATTTTATTTAAAGCTATTGAATTTTGTGATTACACTTTTTATCTTTCCTAAATTGATGGGCTGCAAATTTCTTACTACTAAAATTAAGTGGTTCTGTTACCTACTAAAATTTAGTGGTCAACAGTTTTTTCTTAGTGATGGTGAATTTATTGAGGTGAAATTGCTTAACATACAACTACACATAAGATACCTTAATACCCAAGCTTGAGCATTCGGAACAAAAAAATTTGATTCCGAGCATTTTCATATTTTTTTTTCTTTTAAACCTTCCCTGGACTTCCACGAATAATTCAAGACCAAAATTAGCCAAATCGGTCCAGCCGTTCTCGAGCTTTAGCGAGACTAACGAACAGCAATCCATTTATATATATATATATAGTTAAATGTTTTATATTCTTCGAGTCGAATTAATGCCCCGTCTAAGGACTAAGGACAACGCTAAGAATTTAATAAACGCGAGAAAATAATTTTATGCCTTTATTCATTCGTTCTCAGCTTAAGACTAATTTCTTATGACAAAGATTTTACTTGCTGTGCCCTTTTGTTTACATTAATTTTGGAGCGAGCTCTCTCGCTTGGGCTATGGGTTGTACATAATAATTGAGAGAGTGGGTCTTAGTCATTCAATAAGTGTTTACGTTATTGAGGAGCAGCATAGCCTGCTCCGGATGTGAATGTTTACAATGGGTTTTGTGTGAGATTGCCTACGCTGCATATTCTTGCTGCTGCATATTTTGTACATAGCTGAATATGTGAATATGTCACTGAATATGTGAATATGTCACTTCCCTCCCCTTAAAAAGGGTTGCCTATGCTTGGACTGGCATTTCAGGGTACAATGCAGGCAACTGGTTTTGTGCCGGTTCTATTTCTTGTTGTGGTTCTTAATTATTTTTTGCTTGTTTTCTAAATTTTGTCTATAAAAAGGTAAGTGAATTTAGTGTAAAAATTTTTGACAGGACAAGAAAAATAATAAGAACAATAACTACTAATATTATAATTACGTAAAGTGTGGTATTATTTTCTGAAATTAGTTTTAAAACGTCATCATGTTCTACTATCTTTATCTTAGTTACATTAATCGGTGAATACAATGCTGTTAAATCAAATTCTGGACTTAACGAATTTTCGCTTAAAATAACATTTCCAATCTTAACTCTACATTGTTTTATTCTAATAATTTTGCTTCCATTTATTTTAATATCGCCATTTAATTCTTGACAATTTTGTTCGATTGCAGTTTCAGTTAGATTCCATGTAAGTATAATATTTGGTTCAACGTATTGAATCATTTCTTTTGAAAGAGCTGGTATAAAATTACAAATTGGATTTTTGCGCTTAATTATATTTTTAATGCATTCATTATTAACTTCTTTATTGTCTTGATTATAAATTTTATTCTCATCTTCAAAATATGATTGTTGATCTGAATAGTCTAACTGATACCCATTATGGTCGGGATAAGGAATTATTTTAATGGTGTTAATGATTTTGTGGTTAATAGGGATATGTGAAATAAGTAGTAATTCGTTATTTTTGTGGTCAATCCACAAGTATATTTTGGTTGTTAATGCTTTCTAGTTTGTCGTAATTGAGTAACTTTGGGTTAAAAAGTCCAAGACGTGAAAGTTGCATGCCCATTTCTATGTCTTCAATGTACTCAATAAATTGCATGAGTTCATAAACAAGTGTGTCAATACTATTGCGGTTATTTTCGTAGTTAGTAAGTTTCTCCAGTCCTTCATTCACAAACTTTACGACATCATTTAATTTATGAAGTTGAATTGAATTTTTTGCAATTATATCTATTTTTTTATTAATTTTTACCCTATCATTTTCATCAAGTGTGCCAAAAAGAAATTTAAAAGATGAACCTATTATGTCAAATAGTCCACGTTTCTGCCTATTTTGCTGATGAATAGTTATACCATTTAATTCTTTCAGGAGTTTGTTGTATTTGTACAACATTCATTCTGGGCGAGTCTGTGATTTTTTTACCAAAAGATTCAGTGATAATATTGATTTCCGTTAAATAATTCTTAAACATACACTACCGGTATTTGAATTGGAATGCTTGAGAAGAGTAAATAGCCAAGGTCGGAATCTGGGTTGGTTATTTGAATTTGTTGAGTGTAGCCCGTGGTGAATAATAAAAACAACATCATTGTATAGAAGGTTCCTGTGGAAGTTTAACAGCATTAGTTTTCTTTTGTTTCTTAAATTGTGTTTTGTAGTATTGGGTTTCCCTATTTCGATTAGTAATTTCGTAATGGTCTTCGTCTATTTTTTTACATTTTTATTTGCCTTAAATGGATTTTCTAATTTTCCCTTTGAAGTGGACCTTTTCTGTATCTAGTGTCAATGTTAAATTCCTGTCGATCTTCATTTATTTTATCTATTTTTCTTTCTTTAATATTTTGAGTGTCTAATATTGGATGCCCTGCGTATAAGAATATATGAGCAGGTGTTTGTCCAGTGGTGTCATGTTTTATTTTATGGTTGTATGTGTAAAGAATTGTCTCTATCTTGCTTAATTTTACTTCTTCATCATCAGATGAATTAATTATTCGGATTTTTTCATTTATTGTCTTGTGTAGTCTTTTCAACGTCTGCTACGCCGGTTTTGCCGTGTTGAGTTGTAATTCAATTCCTTCTGCTTCAAGCCATCGCTTTAAAGTCAAGCTGGTGAAAGCTCCGTCTCTGTCTGCCTTTAATAATTTGGGTTTACCTAATTGATTAAAATGCGCATTAGCGCGTTCCTGCATTCTATCCAATCCTTTGTTTTAATTTGTTCCAGTGTAGCGAATTTAGAATAAATGTCAATGCAACTGATGTAATGTTTTCCTCAGATGAATAAATATCTACCACAAATTTGTCTCGGCAATGTTCAGGGTTGGGTGTGATTTTAAAAGGCATTTTGGTATTTCTGTGTTCTGTCTTAGTCAAATTGCATATGTTGCATTCATTTATTATATTCTGAATTAATAGTTGGCTATTTGGAAAAAGTGATTTTCTCTGAATAATTTAGTCATTTTCTGTATACCTGGATGTAAAAGTTTTTCATGTGATTGAAGTATAATTTCTTTGAATTCGGCGTATGAACAAACATTCTTTAATAGGTAGAGGCTGCGAATTACTTTAGTGTAAGTGGTATTAATAATTTCTCTGTATGCTCTTTGAATGATTTCAAAATCTACATCGCTTTCAATATGAATGGTAATGTTTTTATGAATAAAATGATCTAGTAAAATTTGTTTGGCCTTTTCGAAAGTCATTACATTATATTGGATTGTGGTAATGGAGTTACCGAATATTGTTGAATGCTCTACTTTATTTTTATCGGATTTAATGAAAATTTTTTGTTTTTTGAAATAGTTTATTGATTTTTCTGTTAAATGAATTAGGTTACTATTATCTTCTTCTGCACTATGTTGAGTAACTTCACTGTGATGATTTTCTTCAATTTTAATTCATGATAATGCATCGGCAACTGAATTTTCTTTCCATGTGCTATTTAATTTCATGCACAGTACTTTGGGTGCCGGGTATCTCACAGTCGGTCATACTCGACTGTAGCTTTCCCACTTGTTGGTTTTCATTTATGGAAATATGAAAAAAAAAAATGTGCGTACAAACGTTTCGTTACCAACTTTGTTTTTGACAATATGTTTATTTATACGCATAAATTAACGTCCCACCAAGTGGCCATTTCTCTCTCTCTCTCACTCTTTCACGCTTTGCCTCTGATAAAATACAGCAACAACAAAGCGCTAACGAAACAACAACAAAAAAGACACTTTGTGCTTTAACGCAAATCGTTTTGCTCAGCTGCCGAGGCTCAGTTAAGGAGCGCCGAGCAAAAATATCCCATTCAAACTGTTGTCACAATAGCGCTCTCTCACCGATAAGCATAAAACAGAAAACACGAGAGTCACAAATTTGTGTTTTGTTTAGAGATTGAGCGAGTCCGTCTAATTTTTCCCTGTTATTTCAGTGAGCAGACAGCTTGTGAAATTTTGGTTGAGCATATTTTGGGAGCTCTGCTTATAAGTTATTTCGTATTTACATTCATTAAATGAAACATTGAATTTGTTTGGAAGAGCGCTCTAAAATTATCATTTACAGTGGTATAATCGTTTATCATACGTATTTGTTATTTCAGGCTTACTGGAGTTGGCTCATAGAGAGTACCAAGCAGTGGACTACGAAAGTGCAGAAAAACATTGTATGCAATTATGGCGACAGGACAGTACAAACACGGGGGTTTTGTTACTGCTGTCATCTATTCATTTTCAATGCAGAAGACTTGATAAGTCTGCGCAGTTTTCTACCCTGGCAATAAAACAAAATCCAGTGCTGGCGGAAGCATACAGGTAAGTGTTAAAAACCAATTTTATCCGGAACGTCTCAGATGTCTCATTCAACCAAATTCCAACCAGAATGAAAAATTAATTATGGGTGGGCTTAAATATACATACATACATACTTTAAAAGATGGTTTGATTAAGTAAGCATACGGATACCAAATTTTGTGACGCTTAATAGTTATTTAAACAAAAAAATCGACACACAAACAGACAGACAGACAAACAACAGGACAAACGTTTTCATTTCGGAAAGGCCGTTAAAATCTTGTTTATTGAATATCTTTTGAACGGAGTATCGGATCAGGATGATCGAGGTGTCATTCGACGCGTATTTAAAACTAGATCACAACAACATCAAATTTGGCCCCAATAACTCAAATTTTCAAATTGTTCAATTTCTCACTTTCACTCCCATTTCTCCTAAACTAATCGGTGGTCGAAGGAATTCGATGACCCCTACGTCACGAAGAATTTATACACTTCGTTAGTTCGTCCTATTTTAGAATATGGATCTTGCGTTTGGAGTCCCCAGTGGGACGTTCACAGCAAACGCATTGAGTCTGTTCAAAAGAACTTTTTACTTTTTGCTCTTCGTGGCTTAAACTGGGATGCAAACCTTAGGTTGCCCTCTTATTCTAGTAGACTTCTCCTGATTAACCTACCTTCCTTAGCAAACCGTAGAACGATGTTAGGCATTGTCTTTATGTATAATCTGATCCGTGGTGACGTGGAAAGCAGCGATCTATTGGGTCAGTTGAATTTCCACGTACCATGTAGAACGACAAGATCCTACCTGCCTTTGGTCTTGCATCAATGCAGAACATCGTATGAAATGCATGAACCCTTTAGAGTATTATGTGTAAATTATAATGATTTGTATAAAATTACCTCATCTGTAGATAGCCTTCCTAAACTAAAAACATTAATCTTAACCCACCTAGTACATATGCAAGATAGCCATCGAGCTGCCTGATAGTAGTTTAAATTTCCTCGCATTCTTTTTTCTATACTTTTCTTTCGCGCCTATTTAACACCTAACCCTAACAAGCCCGGGCTTGGTTTTAAATGGCCACTTGAGTGTACTGACCGTAGTGCATCTTCAACGCCCAAGAATCAGTTTTTGAAAAATCGTAGTATGCAGTTTCAAAGAGGTTTACAATACCTTTCGATTAAGATATAAATGGTTCTGATCGGACTATCGTAGCAGATTTTCAATTCTACGGCTGTACATAGTAGTCTCCTTGCGCACCACAGTCTCGAAGCTCATCGTCACTACGTGGACTGCCGTCCACAGTGAAAAGGAAAGTCGCAATCTAACTCTCATAGAGAACAGACGTGCCTTCTTCCGATCAACTCAGCTTTGCAACCACAAAACAAACTAGAAAATAACTAACATAAACTTCGAACAACTCTCGCGATCAACCGGTAACTGCAAGTGCAAGTGGAAAGCAAACAAGCAAGCAACCAACGGTTCAACACAGAGACGGCGAGATGGGGAACTCCCCTGAACGTGGCCCAGCAACTGCTACACAAACCTCCTCGGCACAACTTCTAAAGTCCCCAGGACCGAAATACCTCATCGTCTCTAGAACGGACCCCGGACTCGACCTTAACAATATCAACCCATTCTTAGTCAAAAAACAAATAGATTTTGCCTGCGGCGGTGAGATCGAAGAATGCAAGAAACCCCGCAATGGTACTGTGCTAATAAAAACAAAAACAACCACGCAAGCTTACAAGCTGATGCATTTGAAAGCTTTCGCAGCTAACATCTACGTTTCTGTCTTCGTGCACAACTCCCTTAATACAACCAAAGGCGTTAATAGTACAAGAATTAGAAGCCTAACAAGTAACCGAAGTCCGCAAAATACTTGAAAGAGACATGGCCTCTCTTAAGGAGACTGGGCTCTTAATCGTCACATTTGACTGGCACAACCTCCCCGATTACTTAATGATCAGCTACCAAAGAACAGCAGTCAGGGTTTACATCTCACTTCCGATCAGATGCAACAAATGCTTCAAATCCGGTCACGTCCATAAATTTTGTAAAAACAACTAAATCTGCGGGGAATAACAGCACACTGACCCATCAACCAACGAAAAATGCACCAGACCCCAAAAATGAATCAACTGCCGCCTCGACCAAAATACAAACCCACACAACTCCACCAGTAGAAAATGCCCAGTATTTCTTACTAAACAAGAACTGCAAGCTATTAAAAGTACACACAAATTCGACAATAAAACAGCTCATACAATCCTAAAAGAACGATCCTCAGACTAAACACCACATTTATACTCTTCAGTCACCAAGAACTCGAATCCACCCCAACAATCCAGCAGAGCATAAGGACCTCAACAACTCAAAGGACCCGGACCCACCAGCCAAGAAGACTCCGCATCCAGACCACCGCCTACATCCTACGCCGACCTCTACCCAAGCACCAACAACAAGCTAACCATTAATAACACACCACAAACATCCGGAAAGTCCCCCACCAAATCATTAAAATTACTACCTCTCAACACATCAAAACTCATCATATCATCCATGAAATCAAACCAAAACCCCAAAACAAACATCAACAAACATAACTCTGACGTCTCAAGCGACTTAGGGGAAATGGACACCAACTAAACAAAAATTAAAAAAAAAACAGGTTTTTTATTACATTTAAACTACAGGAATAACAACCCAGAATTACACATCCTTATTAAGCAATACCACCCTCAAATCAAAGCACTACAAGAAACCTACCTTACCAATACAATTTCCCTACCAATTCCCATAAACTTCTCCCTATACTGCACTCCACTCCCAAAAAACTCTAAATAAAGACTTTGAAGCCACAGGTATATGCATAAACTCAAAGACATAAATAGATCTTATTTCTACATATATCCCCCTTTAACAATTTAATATTAAAAACCAATAAAATGTTTTAACCCCATCCTCCCCCTCTACTATCGTAATGGAGGAGTTAGACAGCTGGCACCCATACGAGGGCTCCCCTTAAGCTAACGCTAAAGGCACCACGATCGCCAAATTCATAGATAGATCACAATACACCCTACTGAACGACAAATCTCCTACACACTACACAACTCACAACATACTCACTCACATCGACCTCTCACTTGACACAGCCCACATATCCCCAGTAATTTCTTGGAAAGTGCTAGAAGATCTTAACGGAAGTGATCACTTCCCTAATCTCTGTTAACTCTTTAAATCAGGGGTCGGCAGCGTCGTATACACTGTGCATATGAAAAATTGTCATGCAGCGCTGTCGGCACATATGTATATAGTATAAGCGCTTCGTGTTTGTTCGGGATTCTGTTAGGTTGACGTAGCAAACTTCGGGGCTATGTAAAACGGCTTCGAATATATATGTTCGGGTACCGCTGCGGCAGAGAAGCAACCGAGTAGCCTGTACACAATTGCTCGGTTCTCGCAGCAGCAGAGAAGCAAATCGATCAGGTCTGTTAGTATCATTCGGGTCTGTTAATATCATTCGGGTCTGTTAGCTTCGCACACATACGCACTAAAAAACTGTGTGTGGCTGGGTGCCGACCCCTGCTCTAAAGGGTTTATGTATTTCGTACGATGTTCTGCAGTGTTGCAAAACTAAAGGCAGGTAGGATCTTGTGGCTCTACATGGTACGTGGAAATCCAACTGACCCAATAGATCGCTTCTTTCCACGTCACCACGGATCAGATTATACATAATGACGGTTTGCTAAGGAAGGTAGGTAAATTAGGAGAAGTCTACTAGAATAAGAGGGCAACCTAAGGTTTGCATTCCAGTTTTTTGCTGTGGACGTCCCACTGGGGACTCCAAACGCAAGATCCTTATTCTAAAATAGGACGAACTAACGAAATGTATAAATTCTTTGTGACGTTGCACTATGGGCTGAGCGACCCCTGTTTGTGGCAATATATTTGGATTTTGTTTTTTGATATACATTTTGTATAACAAAAGGAAGGTATTTTAAGAAAAAAAAGGCGTGGTCCCGCCTTTTTTAAAGAATTTAATTTGTTTTTTTCAGTGTAAATATAAATTTGTTTTTTGCTTTTCTTTGTTTACTTAAAGTAGTATTTCTAAATAAGACAATGTGTTAAAATGGGCATTGTCCTATCTTTTTTGCACATAAAATTACAGTTTGGATCTTTTGCACAGTGCGGGCGATCGGACTTACACAGTTTCTGCTACAAAGTAACTAACTAAAAGAACCGTGGCTTCTATAATATGATCTGAGTGTACAAGGATTTAGTAATCCGTCTTTAAAAAATGTTATATCCTTAGTATTTTTCTCATCTCTGTGTTTTAAAAGCCAAATAAATCGGTTTTGCCAATGTTGGGTTAGCATCTTAAAAGTTCAAGTTTAGAGATAGTGCGCAAAAGTGCACTTTTATACTTACAACATATAAACAATTTTAGAGGTGGAATAAGCTGCGTTCACTTTGTAGCTCTATTTTAAAATTAGAATACGCTAAAAATGTATTGTTTTTTAGGGTTAGAATTTACATGATATTATAGAGACACCACAGTATATTTCTGCAGTGGAACTGCATTTAAAAACAAACGCATAAATTAGTTTATATTAAGCGTTTTTGCTCTATAAACTTGCAATATAAACAATAGATTTAACAGCGCTCGTTTCCAGCTGAGGTATTATTAATACTATTATTACTATGGCCTTATTGCACCGCGACCAGATGTTAGGTCTTTTGTGCCGGCCTGTAGGATTAAGGTAGAGCCTCTATTCCTAGGCTTCTGATGAAGGAGAGCACTTTGGCGAGGTCTATCTCTTCCCAAATTCTGTAGGGGGGGATAAGTTCACCTCCTAGTTGTTGAAGTCGACGTCTGATTAGTGAGGGGCATTCACATAGAACATGTTCTGATGTTTCTGGCTCCAGCTCACAGAATCTACATGTGTCGATTTCTGAAAGTTTTAATTTCTTAAGGTGATACCTTAGGTTGCAGTGACCTGTTAGGTAGCCTGTTAGAGTGCGAATCTCACTCTTTTTTAGATTGATGATGCGTTTGGATCGCGACATCTGGGGGACGAGGAATTGTTTGGCTTGTCTCAGCCCTGCACTGTCGGTCCAGTGACGACTTATCTCCTTTTCCTCCCATTTCCTGAGAAGTTCCCTTTTGTGTCCTTTCGAAAGTCCACAGAATGGTTCAGGGCCGATTAGCGGTGTCATCGCCTCGCGTTTTGCTAGGGAGTCTGCCACCTCGTTTCCTATATGGCCTTCATGCCCTGGCACCCAGCCCACCGTTAAGGTGTTTTTGGAGGCAAGGGCGTTCAGCTGCTGGAAACAGTTTTCTACAAGTCTGGAGGTGATCGTTAAAGATCTCAGCGCTATGAGCGCCGCCTGACTGTCAGAGAAGATGTAAATCCGTGCGCCTTGCATATTCCTGCGAAGGCATTCATGAGCACAGATTTCTATGGAGTGTATCTCTGCTTGGAAAATGGTTGGAGACTTTCCCATGGCTATGGATTTGTTGAACCTTGGTCCGAAAATACCAGCCCCGGTGTCACCGTTTTCCAATTTCGATCTGGTGTACAGGACTACAGAAAAGTTTCTGTGGAAAACAAGTTTTGGTTTCTGCTCGTCAGTTATACGCAGAATGGGCTCGTTTATTAGGGGTTCGAGTACCCGTAGATGCCCAGTTAGATCACCACTTTTTATATTGGTGATGTTTTGGAGGCGAAGTGCCCCCAGGCAGGCCTCCTTTTTCAGGGCGATAGGTAGAGGGGGAATGCCAGTTATAACTCCAAGTGCTGCAGTGGGGCATGTCCGGATGGCTCCAGTGATGCCTATGCAGACCAGTCGTTGTATTTTGGTAAGTGCAGCCGCAGCTGTCTTCTGGGTAGATTTCGTCCACCAAGCAAGAGATGCATAGGTTATGATCGGTTTTACCACAGTGTTATAAGACCAGTAGATCATTTTGGGACTCAGGCCCCATGTTCTACCGAAAAGCCTATTGCACGCAAAATATGCTCGAGTGGCTTTGTTAATGGTCTTTTCAAGGTGTGAGTTCCAGTTGAGCTTGGAGTCAAGTATAACTCCCAGGTAGTTAGCTTCAGCCGAAAAGTCAATGGTTGATCCATTTAGGGATGGTCTAGTCAGGAGAGAGACCTTTTCCTGGTAAATGGAACTAGAACAGTTTTAGACGGGTTTATGGATAGTCCTTTATCCTGACACCATCTATTGGCTATATTGAGGGCTTGCTGCATGCGGTCCGAAATGGTTTACTCATGCCGGCCCACTATATAGATGACTAGATCGTCAGCGTAGCCCTGAGTGGGGAACCCTAGGTTGTTGAGCTCAAACAGTAGCTCGTCTATGACCAGAGTCCACAGGAGAGGAGAGAGTACTCCCCTTGAGGGCATCCCCTTGTGGCTGTGATTGAGGTCATGGTTCCTCCTAGGTCTACAGTTTTGATTCTGGATTTGAGCATTTCCAGAATCCACCTAATAATGGGTGTGGCGACATTTTTACGTACAAGAGAGGCACGGATTGCCTCGTATGACGTGTTGTCAAAAGCTCCTGAGATGTCTAGAAAGGCACCTAGTGCTATTTGTTGAAAGCCGATGGCCTTTTCAATGACTGTTGTAAGGCAATGGATGGCAGTTTCAGTTGATTTACCAGTTTGGTACGCATATTGGTACTTATGTAGGGGAAGATGCTTGAGGTTCACTTCCCTGATGTGCTGGTCAATTATCTTTTCCATAGTTTTAAGAAGGAAGGAGCTAAGACTAATTGGTCTATAGGATTTAGGCAGTTGGGAATCTTTCTTCCCTACCTTTGGAATAAACACAACTTTTACTTTAGCCCATTTGCTTGGTATGTGTCCAAGCACGAGACTAGCTCGGAATAGACGGACCAAGGGGAGTGCAAATTGGTGCAGTCCCCGCTGCAATAGGCATGGATAAATTCCATCTGGTCCAGGAGATTTGTATGGGCTAAAACTTTGTATGGCCCATTGTACGCTATTTTGATGAAACAGTCTAAAGGGCATGTTTCCAATACGTTCTGATAGATAGGGGGGTTCCCTTCTTTCAGCCCCATTGGAGTCTGCCACAATAGCCACGCGCAGGTGTGGGCATTCACCAATCCCAGAGAGGTAGGTTGGTGCCTCACTTTCTGAGATGGGTTGCTCCATAGCCACGCACCCAGGAAAGTGAGTAGTTAAGAGTAGGCTACTCGTTTCCTTTGCGTTGTTTGTGTGGGTTCCATCTGGCTTTTTGAACGTACAGATGCCGTTTGAGTGGTCCTTGGAGAGGGCTTTTTGTAGCCTGACAGCTTCCGGGAGAGTTAAAATCTGCCCGCAGTGTTGGCGCCACGTAGCCCTTTTGACCTTCTCAGCTCTTTGTTGTATAGCGTTAAGGCGGATTTGTAGGAATCCCAAGTGACCTTCCCTTTTCTCGCCTTATTGAAGAGCCTTCGCGCAGCTTGTTTAAGATCGTCAAGGCTCTTGTTCCACCAGGAACAGCCCGACTGATCTTACGAACTTTTTGTTCGCAGCTGACGTGATATGCTGATTCAATGTTTGTATGAAGCACAGTAGCCTCACGCTCTAACTCGTCTATTGTTAGTATCGGACGGGTGGAGCAGTCTCTGGATTGCTCAAGTTCAAAACAGAAAAGATCCCAGTTAGTGTTTTTGGGATTTCTAGTAACTAGGTTACATTGCAAGGCACCTCCTATATCAAATCTGATGTGCTGGTGATCTGACATAGTGATCTCATTCGCAACGTGCCAGTTTGAGACAACGGACAACATATTCAAACTACAGAGAGTTAGGTCGAGGACTTCCTCTCTAATTGCATTGATAAATGTGGGCTCGCTGCCCTGATTTAGTAAACCTATGTTATTACTAATTATGTTCCAGCTGAGGTAACAGCTGATTTAACAGCGGATAACTTAACAGTGTCGCGCTCTGTTAAAAATTCTTGTACGTAACATTAAAATTTAATGTTTTTTAAAAACATCCTGGTTAAAAAAAAAAGTTATTTTAACGACTTAAAAAATGGGTTTTGGCAAGATAAAGTGGTCGTTCAGACCACAGTGCGTTGGTGTCATCGAACTCCTTCGACCACCGTTTAACAACACCCAGCTCACCCCTGGCCTTATTCACAATGCATGAAATATGATCAATAAACTCCAGCTTTGGATCTAGGCGGATACCCTAATCGTCAACTAGAGTGATCCTTTCCAAAGACCAGCAGTTCAGCGTATAAGTCGCAAGCATGGTTAAGTTGTTAAGATCTGCTTTTAAATCCGACTGGCAAGCGCGGTCCTTGTATTGCACACAATGTTTAACGTCGTCAGCGTACATGAGTACTCTGGAGTTAGTTAAGGCTTTGGGCAGGTCGTTAATAAATAATGTAAAAAATAAGGGAGCCAGGTGGCTCCCTTGCGGGACACCAGAGGCCACCCGGAGAACGTTCGACAAGTTGTTTTTGAAGAGGACCTATTGCGTCCTGCCATTCAGATAACTTGAGATCCATTTAAGAAGATCTTCAGGAAAACCCATTAAGTCGAGTTTCCTAACAAGAAGGGAACGATTAACAGAATCAAATGCTTTACTGAAATCAGTATAGATCACATCTGTCTGCAAATTTTGTGAAAAGCCCCTTATAATGAAAGAAGTGAGCTCCAGAAGGTTAGTTGTCGTTGATCTTCGTTTAATAAATCCATGTTGGCATAGAGAAATTACTGATCTACACAGGTGCTGCAAATGGGGAGTAATTACGTTTTCGAAAAGTTTTGGGATGGCTGACAACTTAGAGATTCCTCTATAGTTGTTAGCATCCACTTTGCTACCTTTTTTGTGGAGAGGAATCACGAATGATTCTTTCCAAATAAGGGGAAATTGGGAAGTTTCAAGGATAATGTAAACGATTTTAGAATGGGACTGCACAGGGATTCGGCACAATACTTAAGCACACAGCTTGGCATTGGTATTGGTATTGGTATTATAAGAATAGGTCTGGGTTAATTCAGATGACAGAGAATAAGTTGTTTGAAAAAACTGAGCAAAAAGATCGGTGATTGACTGATCATTGTTTTTAGCCGCTAATAGACAGCTTGAGAACCGTTACGTTTAAATTTATAATAGAGATTGGACTTGACATTTTTGAGGCGAGTCAACTCTTTATTAAACCAGGGAGGCTTAGTTCAGATTGACGGATAGTATAATGGAACACATTCGGTAAAAAAGGAGTTCATGGCATTGTAAAAAATATCCATGGCACTCACCATGTCAGTGCACATGTAGAGATCGGACCAATCAAATTCAGATATAAAATTATTCAGCCGTCGAAATTCCGCCTTGCGAAAGCAGTGAACTTTCTTATCTGGCCGATCAGACTTATTTCCCATAGCAGTCCCAATATCGATAGTCACATCGAAAGTAGGATGGTATGGATCTTCGGGTAGCGTCAAGGGCGGGACCCTAACCAAACTGACTCTTGCCGGATCAGAGACAAAGCAGAGATCAAGCAAGCGATCTAAGGAATTTCGTACATGGTTGACTTGAGACAACGAAATGTCAATCAAGCCATCAATAAAATCGTGACGTGCAGTAGTTAAAAGTGTATTAGAGGATTCAGTTGTGGACCAAATAACTCCAGGAATGTTAAAATCACCTAGAACAATTAAATGGTCCCTATCCGAAAGTCTATTGGAGACCGACTGGATAGCGGAAAGGTGGTTCCAATAAATAGGAAGTTCCGACAAGGGAGGAATGTAGGAACATGTAACAAAAATAAAACTACCATTAAAGGATAGCTTCACACAAAGGAATTCAACATCGTTGCATTCCTCGAAAACTAATACTTCAGACGTGAGGTTTGAGTCAACCGCAATGCGGACCCCGCCCCCTCGCCTGGAAGGCCGATCAAGCCTGTACGTTGTGTACACAGCTGGAAAAACTTCGGAGCTTAGAGTCTCCGGCTTTAACCAGGTTTCTGTGAACACAATCACCTGGGATGCAAAGGAAACACTATCAGAATACAATTTAGGATGCTTACTACGTAACCCCCTTGCATTCTGATAGGTAAGAAGTAGGGAATTGGTTAGTTTTTTGGAGCTGGCACAGTGGTTTTTTCCGGCTTGGGTAGACTAATTCCTACAGACCGTCTTTTCTTTTTCTAGGCTTCGTACTCCTTAACAACAACATACTGCGGTCAGAAAACGGCAGAGCATATTGTGTTAAAGAGTTTGTCAGGGACATTTATTTTGAAAGATGAAATATCCGTAGCATAAGAAAACTATAATTTTTCCACCTTAATTTTATCGGACTTGGTTCTGTCTGGAATAAAGACAGTAACATCTTCAGATGTTTGAGATGGGTGAAGCCGAGAGACAAATATCTGCTTCGTTGGTGGTACTGCAATAAGGGCTTTTGGCAACACAGACTGGTTGGCTGTATAACCAATTTCGGCCGGTTATCCAGGCCTGTCACCCTGGGGAGCATTCGGGACGGGGATCTGAGAGGTCGTTAATTTAGATTTTGACCCGCCAGCGGACTCAACGGACATCACTGGAGCTGCGGTCCCTGTTACGGCACATTCGGAGGCCGAATCTTCTCTTGCACCCGACCTCAATATCATAGGAGTTAGATATATTGGGGTCGGGGGCTGTGCCGAGGGAGTCGGCTGTTGAGAACCTGCGTCGAGTTGCAGGGCAGCGGCCAAATGCGGTGTGCAAACCATGGTTTTCTTGAGCTTTGGGGACTCGTTTAACAGCTTAAGGACATTAAACTTGGAGTCCAGCGCCATGAGCACCTCATTAGTTTTACGAAAACTAACAAGTAGCTCTTTGAAACCATTTTTGGTTTGCCGCATGAATGCCATAATTTCCCTTTCAACATCGCGACAAGCCTCACAGCAGTAGCGCAATCCAATGCTTTTAGTAATAATATCAGCCATCCGGCCTGTGCAATCAATGCACTTGGCGTACACGACATTGTCACACAACCAGCAGCCAATACTAGGGTCCTCTGCAGAAATCGCTTTCTTCCAGGTTTTAATTACACAGACAACACTAGAAGCCATTATAGTGACTTACCACTGTACCAGTCAGAAGTTAAGAGAAAATAAGAGTAGTTACGTTCACTAAGAGAGAGCAAGAGAGCGAGAGTAAGGGAACTTAAGCCGTCAAGCTGCACGGTATTATAATTTTGTCCAAAAGCTTGCAACGCTGTGAAGGAAGCATATCCGACCCCATGAAGTATATATATTCTTGATCAGCATCACCAACCGATCTAGCCATGTCCGTCTGTCCGTTGCTAAGCAAACTAGTCTCTTACGGTTCTAGAATTACGGTTTTAGTTTCATTAGGATCGGACAACTATATCATATACTTGCCATAGAAGGGATCATATTAAGCGACTGGTTCCCACTAAGGCTCCTGGCATGGATGCAATTGATGGTAGAGTAGCAAAGGCACTTCCTAGCTCTGTTATTGCACAGCTCTGCCTTCTCTTTAATGCTTCCCTTAACCTTGGCCATTTTCCATCCCCCTGGAAACGTGCACTTGTCACAATGGTCCATAAGAAAGGGAAAGACCCGTGCACACCAGAATCTTACAGGCCGATAAGTCTCCTGTCCACTTTCTCCAAGATATTCGAGCGGATCGTGCTTGCTCGGTTGCTGAATATTGACGCCTTCATGGACGCTCTGCCGGGCCACCAATTTGGCTTCCGAAGTCGCCATAGCGCTATTGAGCAAGTTCACAGAGTGGTTAACCACATTCTGAGTGCTTTAGAAGATCGCAAATACTGTTCAGCTGTATTTCTAGACGTACGGCAGGCCTTTGACAGGGTTTGGCATGAAGGTCTATTTTACAAATTAATGCCGCTTTTACCTGAGGGACTCTGGAAGCTTATTGTGTCATTTCTGGATAACAGGAAGTTTTCCGTTGAGATCCGTGGACATCGTTCGGAACTACGCCCAATCCATGCTGGTGTACCTCAGGGCAGTGTTCTTGGCCCGGTACTGTACACACTTTACACATCGGATCTTCCAAGCCCCATTGCTCGTGGTACTCTTCTAGCAACCTACGCAGATGACACTGCTTTTCTAGCTGCTGGCAGCACCCCATATCGGCTTCCAATCGTGTCCAGACATTCTTGGACGAATTCGAATGTTGGGCATCTCGATGGAACATAGCGCTTAACATTGAAAGACACAGCACGCCACTTTCGCCCTTCGGCCTGGCCGCTCACGTGCCCTTTATATGGATGGGAAAAGACTAAAGCATGAGGATAAGGTTACGTACCTTGGCGTAACCCTAGACCGCCGACTTTGCTGGAAGGGCAGATTGACCGAGTCTGCGGATCAGCAAGGACAAAGCTTGAAAAATGGATTGGCTCCTTCGTTCTGATAGCGGTCTATCACTCCATGCCAAGGTGCGATTATTTAAAGCCATTGTCCTTCCGACACTGAACTGGGGATTACATGCTGGGGCACCGCTTGTGACTCTTCACTTAAAAGGGTGCAAACATGCATAACGAAGGCTCTGAGAAGGATGCTGGAGTTAAGTGGCACCACTACGTACACAATGACACGCTATTTCAAGACACAGGAATACCAACTGTAACAGAAACAATTTCATCATTTGCAAACCGATACAGAGACCGCCTGCTAGCGCATACCAACCGTTTGGCAAGACACCTTGCCACCCCGTTAGGCCGAAGACGTCTGCGCAGAAGACACCCTGCGGACCTATGGATACTCGGCCGAGACAGACATGGACGATTACTTTAACACCATATAATCACACATAAAATGCCCCAAAGTGGCGCTCTTTCCCACCCGCAGTTTCCGGGATCTATAGTTACTATTAATCAAACACGAAAACAAGAGCTACTCTTGTGAAGCGTGATAATTAAACTTACAAAAAAAAAAAAAAAAAAAAAAAACTTGCCATAGAAGCGATCGGTCGATTTATTTAAAAATGTAAAATTTTACATGTAAAATGGGTAGGTAATGTTATAAAAATGTACAAACGTTGATATTTTTTCAATTTTACTGAAATGAGTCAACTTTCCATGATCCAATTGCAGACTGCAAGGGAATACAAACTTTGGCTTACCGAAGTTCGCTTCCTTTCTTGTTATACCCGGTACCCATAGGGTACAAGGGTATTATAAGTTAGTGCCAACCGAGAATGTATGTAACAGGCAGAAGAAGAAATCTCCGACCCTATAAAGTATATATATTCTTGATCAGCGGCACTAGCCGAGTCGATCTAGCCATGTCCGTCTGTCCGTCTGTCTGTCCGTGTGAAACAACAGATCTCAGAGACTATAATAGCTAGAGTTACCAAATTTGGTGACCACATTGGAATCTGTTGCACGCACAGCAAGTTTGTTTTAAAAATTGGGCACGCCCATTTCCGCCCCCGAAAATGATTAAAAACGGTATATAACCATATGCGTGATTTTTGGCGTAAAGTAAATAGATAGGCGTAATAAGTAGGCAATCGTGAAGGTTTTCTGAAATTTGAGTAAAATCGGCTCAAAATGTTCCTAGCAACATTTGTCTTTGTTGGGTGTTGCTCAGCATGTTCCTAGCAACATTTTCCCTTTTGAGAGTTGCCCAACATGTTCCTAGCAACATTTGCCTCTTTTGAGTGTTGCTTAACATGTTTCTAGCAATATTTGAGCTTTTTAATTTCACCTACAATGCTTTGAGTACCGGGTATCTTACAGTCGGTCGCACTCGACTGTACCTTTCCCACTTGTTTTTTTTCGTTTTTGTTCAATTTTCGTGTTGGTTTTTTTTCAGAGCTCGAAAGGTTAGTTTCACCAACGGAGTCGATCTAGCCATGTTCGACTTTTTTGTTACGCAAACTAGTTTTTGAGCTATCCAAATTAAACTTTGCAGATAGTCTTCTTTCTATTGCAGCTAGTACATATGTCGGAACTATATCACTATATCTTATAGCTACCATAGGAATGATCGGAAAATTAAATATAATAATAAAATGCTAAATATAATAAAAAGTAAAACAAAATAAAAAAAAATTAATAAAATGTTTAATATAAGAAATATGATCCTAAATAAATGGGATAAGTAGGGTTCGATTTTAAGAGTAATGATTTTTATGTTTTTGTGACTAGTGTACTAATTTATAAGGATAACCTTGTAGCACTGGGAAAATAGATTAAAAAAAAAAATAAATTAATTAATTATAACTTCTTTGTTTTTCATCATATTTTTAAAAATTTCGGTAGAATTGCGGTTTTTATTTTATTAAGATCGGACAACTATCTCATATACGTGCCATAGAAGCGATTGTTCGATTTTTTAAAAAATGTAAAATGTAAAAAAAAGTTTAGGTAATGTTATAAAAATGTACAAACTTTGATATTTTTTTTTAATTTTACCGAAATGAATCGACTTTCTAAAATCCAATGGCAGACTGCAAGGGAATACAAACTTTAGCTTACCGAAGTTAGCTTCCTTTCTTGTTTTTTCATAATTTGTATCAATTAAATTCAAACGTTTGATTGTGGAAAATCTATTGCCATTTGTTTGTCCCGTTAAGTTAGGATTTATTGTAGCTTGAAAACTTTAAGTGAACCTTGAACCAACCTTCCGAGCTCTGAAAAAAACCAAGACGTAAATAGAACATAAGCAAAAAAAAAAAAATAACAAAGTCCAGCCATTCAGAAAAGTAATAAAAAAGAGAATGAAAAATAAGGACGGCCACGCACTAGAGTCGAACCATCGTTCTCCCGCCCACAACCGTTCAATTGTAAATAGTTGGCCAAAGCTGCATTAAGAGTACTTTGAAATGAAAATTTTGGGAAAATGCGAATTTTATGGATTTTCTAGTAGGTCAATAAAAAAATCCTTTCTTAACGTGCATTTCTAACCAAGAACGAGAGATTTAAAGGATTTAAATTGAAAATCTAATACGATAGTCTTGATCAAAAGATATTGTTCACCTCTTTGAAACTGCATACTAAGATTTTTCAAAAACAAATTAGTTCAGGAAAAATTATAGCGAAAGAGCGAAATTAATTAAATTAATTAATTAAAAAAAATCCTCTAGCTTCATATACGCGTCGAATGACACCTCAATCATCCCGATACGATACTCCGTTCAAAAGATATTCAATAAACAAGTTTTTAACGGCCTGTGGTTTGTCTGTGGGTCTGTATGACTGTGAGTCTGTCGATTTTTTTGTTTTAGAGTTCTGGAACCACTTTTATTTTATTAAACAGCTCGAGCTACACAACTTTTGTTGTACCACTTTTTGGTTTTCCCGCTAGTTTGAAAGGAAAACAGCTAAAAAAGCTAGATTTGTCGCGCCCATAACTTCTAAAAGACTAAAGCTACAGAAACGTCGTTAGAAAGGTATTTTGAAATGATAATAGCTTTGCCTGGATATAATTTATCTAAATAAATTATTTAAGAATTTATAATTTAATTAATTTTTTTTTTAAGTTTTTGTAATTTTATTTAAAAATGTCTAACGATTTTGATAGTCAATCAAGGCCATATAGCCCTTGAGATGGCCCAACTTTTGGTATATAACATATATCTGAGAAAATTCGCTTTCTCGAGATATTACTTATTAAAATTAGTAGCAAAGATCCCATATACCTTAGCTTTTAAATACACTGTACATACTTTTATGTAAAAATACATGTAAAGTCATAAAGGGACGTGCACAATTTAAAACCATCAAACAAAAAGTAAAATATTATAAATTTGAAAAAACCTTTATATTGTTTGTTTTTAATTTGATCCACTTTTTGCTTTTCCCGCTACTTTGGAGGGAAAACAAGAAAAAATCGATTTCTCGCGCCCATAACTTCTGAACGACTAGTTACTGATATATATGTCGTTGGAATGGAATTTTAAAATGATAATTACTTTTTCTCACTCAAGATTCAAAATCGGCACGTTGCTTGTTTTGCCTTTTTACATTTGTTCAGCTAAGTTCCGATTTTGAACCTTAAAAACACCGAAAATCGACTTATTTGGCCAGATCATTCCTATGTCATCTATAAAATATAGTGGTCCGACTTTGATGAAATTTTAAATTTATGGCTTTATTTAAATTAAAACGTCATTTACCAAGTTTTAATCCGATATTTTTAAAAACACCAAAAATCGATTAGTTTGAACCGATCGTTCCTATGGCAGCTATAATATATATAATGGTTTGAATTGGATAAAATTTTAAATCTGTAAATATAACATAATTAAAAGATCATATATTTAATTTGAGCCCAATATCTTAAAAAAAAGCGAGAATATGACATTTTGGCCCTATCTTTCTAATGGCAGCTATAAGATATAGTGGTCCGATTTCACCCGTTCCGACATATCTACTAGCTGAAATAGAAAGAAAACTATCTGAAAAGTTTCATTCGGATAGCTCAAAAACTGAGAGACTAGTTTGCGTAGCAACGGACTGACGGACAGACAGACAGACGGACATGGCAAGATCGACTCGGCTGGTGATGCTGATCAAGAATATACATACTTTATGGGGTCGGAGGGTTCTCCTTCTGCCTGTTACATACATTCTCGGTTGGCACTAACTTATAATATCCTTGTACCCTATTGGTACCGGGCTTAAAAATTATGATATTTTATATGTATCTGATATTATACTCCAAGACTTATATTTTGTGTTAACTCGATTTTTTTCTATCACCCCTACCTTAAGAGTTACAAGAGTTCAAATTAGTCGGTAACATTACCAAATGTTGGAAGTAAGTTTGGAGTTTACTGTATTCTTTCGTTTAAATCAGCGAATCTAACAATCCTGTTTTTTCTTCCTGCCCATTATTTTGAAGTTTAAGGTTAAAAATTTATTCTTTTAACCTTAAACTTCAAACTTGCAGATAAATATATTTTTGATGCTCCCACAGGCCAAAAAGTAAAATCGGTAACGTTACACAAAACGAGAAAGAAAGCTATCTTCGGTAAACCGAAGTTTGTATACCCTTGCAGTCTGCAATTGGATCATTGAAATTCGATCCATTTTGGTAATGTTAAAAGAAAAATGTCAAATTATGTAAATTTTCTAAATTTTACATTTTACATGTAGAATTTTACATTTTCATATAAATCGACCGATCCCTTCTATGGCAGCTATATGATATAGTTGTCCGATCTTAATGAAATTAAAACTGTAATTCTAAAACTATAAAAAACGACTATATCTCGAAATTTATAGAAATTCGTTGAAAACAGAGAAGTTAAAATTTTTTACATTAATTTCCCATCATTTCTATGGCAGCTATAAGATATAGTGGTCCGATTTCTGCCGTTCCGACATATATACTGCGTGCTAATGAAATAAGACTATGCTGAAAATTTCAGCCCGATAGCTCAAAAACTGAGAGACTAGTTCGCGTAGAAACCGACAGACGGACAGACGGACAGACGGACAGACGGACCGACGGACAGACGGACAGACGGACAGACAGACGGACATGGCTAGATCGACTCGGCTGGTGACGCTGATCAAGAATATATATACTTTATGGGGTCGGAGATGCCTCCTTCACTGCGTTGCAAACATCATGACAAAATTATTATACCCTCTGCAAGGGTATAAAAATCGGTAAAGTTAAGTGTACGAATCTCTATTTACATCAAAAGAATAAACAATAGAAAAATATATGAAAACTTCATTGAATTTTATTTTGTTACGAGTTTACTTCAAGTTAAATATGTAATAATGCAAAAAAACTGAGAATACTCTTTTTCATTCGAAAAATATAACAAAATGAGACCACGTGCGCTCTAAACATAGAAGAAAAATAAGAAGCATACTCAGAAACTTTATCGTTTAATAACTTCCATGTTCATCATCCGATTCTGCTCAAATTTTCAGAAAACGTCCGCGAGTGCCTACTTATTTATTTTATTTATTTACTTTAAGCCGAAAATTACGACTATAACGTATATAACGTTTTTTATGATTTTTGAGGGCGAAAGAGGGCGTGGCCAAATTTTAAATCTGCAGGCTGCAGACAGAATCAGCAAGACTCTATTGAATTCGATTAAGAAATATTCAAAGAATTTTTTACAAAAATATGGCAAATGTATAAAAATGAACATTTTTGTTATTTTCCATCAAAGTGAAAATATGGACAGTTAGTAAAAAATTAATTACCGAAAGAAACAAAAAGCAAACCGTAAAATGTTTTCTTTATTTTATACCTAATAAGTACATTAATAACTGAAAAAATTCTGCATTTTTCAAACTTAAATTTGTCACAAACTGAACAAATCTGGTGAGAGTCTTGGCTTTGGTTAGAAACGTTGGTTTGGGATTATAACTTAAGTACACAAACCAAACGTTTCATGGCCCGACAACACATTCTCTGGACTTTTTTGCTTATCATATTTATATACAAAGTTGAATTTGTTCTTAATCTATTCAACTTAATAACAATTAATTTTTGGAAAATTTGAAGAAACATCAATGTTCCGAACCCAAAGCAGTCTCTAACAAAAATGTTCGAAATATCAGGGCTACAACATAGCAAAAATTTGTGACAAATTTAAGTTTGTAAAATGCATTATAACTAAAGAACGAGAGGTCTCCCATTGCATATTATTGTTTAATATTGAAGTAGAAAGGCCAAAGCTCTTTTTAAGGTGAATACCCGCTCTGGGCAACGTAAGGGTTGGGAGTTATTAAGCCTTGAAAAGTGCCGATTCAAGCAGTGCATCATACTTGGACCGCGATTTTCTCAAAATTGGTGGGTGATGGAAACTTTTTAGTTTCGGACTAGTAATGTACCGGTTCAGATCTATCAGAATCAATGGCTTTTATTCGCCGGCAAAAAAAAAAGGTCGATTTTTGTCGACCTGTGTTACCTATAAGATTTGCGTATTCATAACATTGAACGTGAACATAAAATTTTTGAGTTTTGCAACGCCGTTTGTTTTAGGGGCCCATAGTGCGCTGGCTGGAATTGAACGCGCTAAGCTATTCGTTTGGTAGAAACGGTTGAACAAAGCTGCATTAAGAGTACTTCGAAATGCAAATTTTGGGAAAATGCGAAATTTCCGGACTTTCTAGTAGGCCGATCAAAAAATGATTTCTAATTTACATAAACTAATTTAAAAACGCTTCAATTTAAAAATATTTTTATTTTTTCTTCTAGCAATTTAGGAAATGTTTACAAAGAGAGAGGGCAATTGCAGGAAGCTTTAGATAACTATCGAAGAGCTGTTCGCCTTAAGCCGGATTTTATCGATGGTTATATTAACTTAGCAGCCGCATTAGTGGCTGCACGTGATATGGAGTCTGCAGTTCAAGCTTATATTACAGCCTTACAATATAACCCCGTAAGTATTTCCATACTTTTTTTTAAACAATTTTTAAAATATTTATTTTTTGAAAAATTCTAATTTTATTTCAAACACGCACCATTTTGCTAAAAAACAAAATATCGAAAAATCCTACGAGAATCGATAGCCATAGGTATTATCAATTTACTGACAAAATTTCAGATCGATCGGCTAAGATTTCCTTGAGTTATGTGTCCGGTCACGGAAAAATCGGGTCTACGGAGAAATGATACAAAAAAATCTAAAACCATTTTGAGTAAATGTATCACACTATAATACCTTATTCACAAATTTTCGAATGGCCCTTCCATTTGGCGAAAAAAAATTCTGAAAATCCACTTTTTTTTTAGATGTCCTCCCTTAAGCCATTTAAGTTAGCTTTGCGGACGATAAATTATTATAAATTAAATCTTTACAGGTATCCATATTAGGCTACTTTAGCTATTGATTCAGTATTATAGTATTAATGTAAAAAAGGTAAAATAATTCCATTGCATTGGCAAAACCGACTACCAATCCCCCTTTATGCCTTTTTTAACTAAACACAAGTTATTCATTCTTTTACAACAATTGAATAATGTTACATAAAATTATTAAAATATATCGACATATTTGCTGCTAGTATTAGCCATTATTAATGATGTTTACATTGGTGACCTATGTTAGTTAATGATGGATTCTAGCTAACTCAAGGTCACAGTGATTCGATCGAAACATACCTGGACAACCCGCTGTACATCAAGAACTGTGTGTGATCTTGGCATATAATCGAGTCTTGATTTACGTATGAGAAATTAAGCCGATTATGACCTCGAGTTTGGTAGAACCCTTCATCATTATTAATGATTTGTATAATTTTGTGAAATGAACACTATTACATCCCAGGAAACGAGAAAAAAGACGAGCTGTCCCCGGTGGCCTTGGCAGGACAATAACAGAATTGATCGGTATACCAATTTCCTTAAACATAATCCAGATAACGATTCCTAGCCATTTCAAGAGAACAATTAAAAAAATGAGAAAAAAAGCTAACTTCGGTAAACCGAAGTTTGTATAGCCTTGCAGTCTGCAATTGGATCATTGAAAATAGATCCATTTTGGTAATGTTAAAAAAAAAATGCCAAATTATGTAAATTTTGTAAAATGTTACATTTTACATGTAGAACTTTACATTTTCATATAAATCGACCGATACCTTCTATGGCAGCTATATGATATAGTTGTCCGATCTTAATGAAACTAAAACCGTAATTCTAGAACTATAAAAAACGACTATATCTCGAAGTTTATAGAAATTCGTTGACACATATACTGCGTGCTAAAGAAATAAGACTATGCTAAAAATTTCGGCCCGAAAGCTCAAAAACTCAGAGACTAGTTCGCGTAGAAACCGACAGACGGACAGACAGACAGACATGGCTAGATCGACTCCGACTATGGGGTCGGAGATGCCTCCTTCACTGCGTTGCAAATATCATATCAAAATTATAATACCCTCTGCAAGGGTATAAATATGGTTAGAAGATAAAGCTATGTCGGACTAACTTAGGCAGGAAAGAACATAGCCGCAGTCGCCGCCGATCACTGGGCAATTGGAAGCTTGCAGTGAAGATTGAACCGTCTTGTATCACAAGTTTCAGAAGCTGCAAAAATACGACGGAACACTAAGCAGCAGGACACTATTTAACTCACTCAGGAGGAGGAGGCACACAGGGACGTAGGGAGGCTCAATATAGCAATAATTTTACGTTTACTCAACGATTCTGGATGGAATTGAAGGCAACGCAGCTACTACAGGCAAAGACGGTGTGAACTTAAAGAGAACTTACCTCTGTTTTGAGGTTTAAGCATTAGGTCTTACGACTTATACCTACTTTCTATTTAGCCATTGCTAAGCGCCAATTGATTTTTTCGACTCTCATGCTCGTAGTCAAATCTAACTATTTTATATGTCGCAACATCGGCAGTAATAGATTTCGGTATGTCACAAAGCATATGACGAAAATGTTTGATCTGTCTGTCCGTCTGTCTTTCTGTCTGTCCTTTGCCACGCAAACAAGTCTCTCAGTTTTTGAGCTTTCTGAATGAAACTTTGCAGATAGCTTTCTTTCTAAAGTATATAAGTCGGAACGGCTGGAATCGGACCTCTATATCTTATAGCTGTCATAGGTGTAATTGAAATATTAATTGAACAAAAATAATAACTTTTTTTTTAACGTGTTGTTATAAATTTTAGATATATATGTTCTTTACGGTTATACAATTACGGTTTAAATTTACTAAGATGTAAAATTTATATAAACATGTAAAATGGAACATGTTTAGGTAAACGTTATAAAATTGTACAAACTTTGATATTTTTTGATTTTACCGAAATGAATCGACTTTCAATAATCAAATTGCAAACTACAAGGCTATACAAACTTTGGCTTACTAAACTAAGCTTTCTTTCTTGTTTATTTCTCCAAATGTACAACTGAAACAGAATTTCGATATCATAGCTTTGAACTAGAAACACTGGCAATTATATACGCAGGTTTCGCATCTACTTACAAGGCAAACGGCTTAAGATTTTGACTGACTCCTACTCCCTAACCCCAACATTGAACAGATTGGAGCTCAATCCAAGAATTGCTCGTTGAGCACTTGAGTTACAAAACTACGACTAACAAATACAACATGTAGACGCTTTATGCAGATGTACCAATCACAGTGGTCGGGCTTGTATGGAGCCGCGGACATAAATACTCTATAAGTGCTGTTGCTATGAAACTCACCAAACATCTATAAGAATATTAAAAATATATAGTTCAAAACTTGACCAGATCGTACCTCTATATTCTGTCGCTTCCATGCAAACGATTGCCTCAGTAATTGTGCTTACATGAAAAAGCAGTCATAAATTCAGTAAATTCACAAATTCAGGCTGATATTTTTACTGTAAGTTATTTACAAACCTAGATCTATAATACATACATATGAGGGTGTGATTGCGCATTTCCAACCCCACGCACACCCCCTCAGATAACAGACAGCCGTTTCGTCGTATTTGAAATGTCAGTGAAATTCTTTTATTGGCGTCCACGATGTAAATTAGATTCTTTTTGTTTCAAGCAATCAGAATATTTTTTAAACATGTCGGTTTTTTCCGCTTAACGATTTGCATGCATTCTTTTTTTTACCCGGTACCTATAGGGTACAAGGGTATTATAAGTAAGTGCCAACCGAGAATGTATGTAATAGACAGAAAGAGGCATCTCCGACCCCATAAAGTATTTATATTCTTGATCAGCATCACCAGCCAAGTCGATTTAGCCATGTCCGTCTGTCCGTGTTGGTAAACAGATCTCAATAACTATAAGAGCTAGAGCCACCAAATTTGGTGACCACATTGGAATCTGTTGCACGCAGTTTGTTTTAAAATTTGACCACGCCCACTTCCGCCCCCGAAAATCATAAATAACGTTATATTAGCTATAGTCGTGATTTTCGACTTAAAGTAAGTAAGTAGGTAGACTTAATAGGTAGGCACTCGCGGACGTTTTCTGAAAATTTGTGTAAAACCGGATAATTAACATGGAAGTTATTAAGCGATAAAGTTTCGGTGTATGCGTCTTCTTCTTCTATGTTGAGAGCGTACGTGCGCGTTGCTCAACATTTGTCTGTTTTGGGTGTTGCTTAACATGTTCATGGCAACATTTGTCTTTTTTTTAATGCTGCTCAACATGTTTCTAGCAACATTTGTCTTCATTTGTCAAAAATTTCTTTTTTCCATGTCCATGTGCTATTTAATTTCACCCACAAGGCTTTGGGTACCGGTAACACTTGACTGTAGCTTTCCTATTTGTTGCAAATTAAGTTTAATCGTTTTTACAAAACTTCCAAATGCGTCTCATATCTGAAATTTTATTGTCCTTAATTAGGGCATCCATCACATTTTCAATTCTTTGCGCAAGTGTACCTCATTCTTTAAGGGGGAACATCCAAATAACATTTTTTAAATATAAAAAAAAAAAATTTTTGTTTAATTAATGCTTTAGGGCCTTAAAAATATTTTACCAAAAGATGGAATCCTGCGAGGGTTTCTAAATGTCTAAATGAAAGTATGGCGATTTAAAGTAAGCGCTTTTATACTAGCATACTCTGGCAATGTTTTTTTCATTTGCGTTTATCTCGAAACTACATTTTTAGAACTGTCGTTATCAAAATCTAATAAACTATCAGGGCAATTTCTCTGAAATTTTAACTGATTACTTTTATTTTTATTCATTACTTTTTTAATCATTGACTTTTTTGTTGTAAAATTTTGATGAAACATTAAAAGTTTATAAAGTGCATAACATTACGGGATGTAATTGGGCTCATTTGCAAGCCATTGAACATTAGCTTGTTTTACTTTTTAAAGCAGCGGAGTCCAGCTTAAAAGGGACTTTCTTCTCTGTGACCAATTTCACTCGCTTCTTTCACATTAGCTGGGAAAAATTACACAAAAAACTTAGTTTTCTTTTCGCTGGTCGCGTTGGTCTCCTTCTGCTCCATCTTAAACTCATACTCCTCTGCATGAGCTTCCTGCAAATCCATTGTAAGTTGTGTGACGTTGCTCACGTTGCTGAGATAGCTCAGGGAAATTTATTTGGGTCAGTTGTGGTTGCTGAAAAGGATTCCGACCCGTTCCAAGAGTAGAACGCTCAAGATTCATGCCGTAAAAAATATCTTAGTTCTTTATTTACTTAAATTTACAAATTATAAAATGAAATGGGTTACGTTGTGGATCGCCGCACGGGAACGGCCGAATGAGTCATTCTTGGTAGACCGTGAATACCTGTGTATGAGACCAGAAGGTTTTGAAGGCTCTGAAGCCTACCAGCTTGAGAAGGTTTTGAAGGCTCTGAAGTCTACCAGCTTGAGAAGGTTTTGGAGGCTCTGAAGTCTACCAGTTGCGAGAAGGTTGTGTAGACTCTAAAGTCTACCAGGGGAGGGTCGGGGAAAATACTACGGGGATAACTAACTACCAATGTATAAACGCGGTCTAGATCAAAAGATCCCGTCCAAAAAAGACTACAGTTGGCTCCTGGATGAGTGCTACCCAAAATGTAGGCTTACCTCACCCGATCACTGTCGATCGCAGAGTGACTTCCAACTGGCTGTGGTCCGCTTTATATAGGGCCCTGGCGAGGTTAAGTGTGACCGCCGCCGGCAAGGGATTTGCCATATTAGTGTTACCAGATCCTCTTCGGGCCCTTCTGCACGATCGATGGCGCGCGCGCGCATTTAATTCAAATATTATTTGTGTTCATGTATTTATTCTATATATATATATATATATATATATATATATATATATTTGTGAGCGCCACTGCGCGTCACAGTTGGTTAAATATACTCCTTTTTTAGGAACGATTGCACATTTTGCACTTTGACACATTTACATTTGCATCGAAATTAAAAAATTTGCGAGTTGTTTTTTGGTAATCTATCAGATAAGTTTTAGTTAGATATATTTTGCTTATTTACAACACAGTCGACACTCACAAAAGTTACCCAAAAGGTAATCCTTTCCTAATTGCTTTCCCAATTATATGACGTTTAAATCAATGCTTTAATTTTTTATTGTGCTGTACGCATAGATATGAGAACAAGTACATGTACATTTTTATGTATACGTCAGTATATGCTATCAGAACAGATCTATGAACACAAACTTATCGAGATTAGGTTTTTTACGAAGCATACCAAAAGAGGACAATCCATTTAAAATGCTATTGATCACTAAGGTCCGGTTTCTGCAGGGAGAGCAAATAAGCACACTTCTTTGGTGATGGATTCACAAAACTCTACCCAACAAAAACTACCAATACTATAAAAGGCACTCAGTGATTATTTTAGAGCATAAGCAGAAAAAATATACTTATTTTCTGACAGATGAAGTAGTTTCACTTCCAACGAATTCAAAAAATGTATGAAGTAGTCAAATATTATCCATATAAAACGCTACTGGATCTCCACAAGCAAAGGTAGGTGAGCGGATAAACAGGAATATACAGTGAGTCACAAAAGTGTTCGTTGCAAGGAGGGTTAAGAGAAAAATGTAAATTTTAAATAAGTAACCATTTTAAAGTGCAAAAAAATGGTTTATGTTTCCGAAGATACATATTTTGTAAAGTATATGACGAAAAAAATCAAACAGAAAACGCTTTCCAAAACAGTTATGAACAACAGGAAAAAAGCTAACTTCGACAAGCCGAAGTTTATATACCCTTGCAGATAATAAATAAAATGAAAATAAGAAATCTGATATATCGTTCAAATCCGAAATCTTTAGAAACAACGAAAAGCGGCTAATTTAGACCGATCGGTCATATGTCTGCTATAGATATAGTGATCCGACTTGGATGAAATTTTAAATGAATGGCTATATTTAAATTAAAACGTCATTTAGTAAGTTTTAGTCCGATATCTTTAAAAACAACGAAAATCCACTATTTCTTGCCGATCATTCCTTTGGCAGCTACCAATTTGCGGACCAATTTGCATGAAATTTAAAATGAAAAGCTAAAATATAATTAAAGTATCATATATGTAAGGAACAGTGGAGATCCTGCCGTCTGGCAACCCCATGCAGGAAAAGGCTTAACAGAGGATCTAGAGAGCAGAGAAAGAGTCAAAAAGCAGAAGTTGAAAGAGCACGTAGTAGAAGTTGTCGGTTGTCGTAATCAAGTCCCGAGTATTCGAAATTAAGTCGAGGTTTCGTTATATGTCGCGGAGGGTTAAAATTCGTGTAAAGATCAAGTTGTAAACTAACTGTGAAAACCATACCTTATCATATTCAATAAAACTATATTACATATATTTAATTTGAGACCAATATCTTAAAAAATAGGGAAAATATGACATTTGAGCCCTATTTTTCCTATGGCAGCTCTAACTTCTATTCAGGTATAGCTGGAGCTTGGGAGTGGCTGTGTAGACACAAGTCGATCTGTACAAGGCTGCTGTATCGTTTGCAAAAGTGGACAGCATCAGGTTCTGGGACTGAGTTAGAGGCATCAGGGTACAACCCACCAGAATTTGTACCGTCTTCACCTGCTTCCTGCTCAAGATAAGGACTGCTTCTGTTTTTTTTGCGGAGCTAATACAAGGCCCGCCACTGAGAGTCAGGACTCCACGGCCTTGATCGCAGTGTTGGCGGCTGATTCAGCTGCAGCCACCTTCTAGGCAACTACTACCACTGCTACGTCGCCTGCGAATCCGGCGATGCTGGTGCTCTCAGGCAGTGCGAGTTTCAGTACCCTGTTCTACATGGTGTTCCAGAGTAGCGGCCCCATAACGAAGCCTTGCGGGACTTTGGCTGAGACATCGGACTCTCTGAAACTCTTCAGCGGGTCGACGACGAGCATCCTCTTGCTGAAATAGCTGCTCACCATATACAGCAGGTATTCGGGGATGTTTAAGGTCTTCAGAGCCTCCCAGTCGGTGGAGTTGAAGGCGTTTCTGATGTCCAGAGTCACCACCACGCAGTACTTCTTGGTTCTTGCAGGCGTTTCGGTGGCGATAGTAATCGCCTCGCTCAGGCACTTGTTAAACAGGGCTGCAATCTTCTTTGGGTTAAAGAACAGGAGCAGCTTTGTTGCTCTGTTTGGGATCCGGTCGGGTCTTGACGCCTTTTTAACCTTGGGGCCTGCTCGGTGACGGGTCGCATTTCACAGTCGTCGCGCCATATCAGCCTGAGAGTAGCTACCATCCTTAAATATATGCTAATACGTGCTTCATGAACTTAATAAGAACACAAAAAAACCTGTTATTATTATTAAACCTAAGTGCCAACCCAGAATGTATATAACATGCAGAAGGAGCCATCTCCATAATCTTGATCAGAATAACTAGCCGAGTAGATTTAGCCATGTCCGTCTATCCGTCCGTCTGTTCGTATGAAACAACAGATCTCAGGGACTATAAGATCTAGAGCTACCAAATTTGGAGACAACAGCTTTAACTGTTGCACGCAGATAAAGTTTGTTTTAAAATTTTGGGCACGCCCATTTCCATTTCCCTAGTGTAAGTTCTTATCTGAGGGTCCCGATGTGGTGGAGATTGCTCAGACTCAGCTCGTGAAGAAATGGGAGGCTTAGCCGGATCTGGTGGGCCGTGATGTTGACTATGGCCATGGCTGACACAGCAGGTTTTCTTATTGAACTTCCCAATTGATTTACGAACCAGGTTCCATTGAGGGCTACCTTGTTGGAATAGGATACCAGGTAGGTTCCGGATATTTTTTGGTCTCGCCCGTGGTCGTCGGTTATGTAGCATCGTTCACGATGAGGGTGCCGTGATCCACTACGGTAACTAGATCCAGATGACCTGGGAGCGTGGAGCAGTGCGCAATAGCCCCAGAGACTATTTGCTGGGCGCAGGTGCCATTTTGGAGCTCCCTGCAGAAGGTGGCGCCGACCGTCGTCTTGAAGAAGCTGATGTTGAGGTTTTGTTCTGGGCATTCAGCGACTCCATTTCCATTTTCGGAGTCCAGGATCTTTTTCTGGTGCTGAACCGAATAGACTTTTATCTTCTTACATATAAATTTAGGACTAGGGAATTTAATGAGAAAATTTAGAATTTCAGAATTTTGAAAAACACTAATGCTAGATACTTCTAATAATTTTATCAAACTAACGTCAATAGGCTGTCTGTCCCTGAATTCGCCAATATCGGAACTATCCAGAATCGCTGGACTTACGATGTTTAATTTTGCTAGGGTTAAGCCCATTAAAATTTTTTCTAGATCTGTGATTACATTTATATTTTTTGCTAGAATAATTTCCAAAAGGTTGATTTCTTTTTCTTTTTCGAATTTTTGGACTTGGTTCACCGCATTTGCGAGTTCATTTAGTCGTTTCTGAAATTTGATATTTAATTCTGTTTATCCTTCATGTGTTCTTGTATTTTATTTATTTATTTATTTATTTATCTTCCTAGCGCGACAAGCATGTTGCATACTTATAAATTATGGCACTAGTCACAACAGTTAAGAAAAGAAAATAAAAAGATATACATTTAGTTGAACTTACATATATACTAATAAATTTACCTTAAGTACTAACATGTTTTTAAAAGACAAACATCGAACATTGAATTAAATTACTTTTAAGGAAATTTTGAAAATTTTTATATAATTGAAATTTAATGTTTTTGCTTATTTTCTTATTTATAAATGTCATTTAGGTATCTCACCCTTTCTCTCTCATCCCTCTCTTATATTAATAACTTCCAAAGTTTATTATTTTTAAAATTTTATGTTTTATGCAATGCGCAGATATTTTTGGAGTGCGATTTTAAATTGCGTTGTGCTGCTAACTGCCTTGATGGCATGGGGAAGTTGGTTCCAAATTCGAACAGCGTATACAAAGAATTGCCTCTTTGAACTTAAATATTTAAAATTAAGATTAATAATATTGCTAGTCCTTCTTGATGTACTAAATTTCAGTTATTGGTATAGATAGGTTGGCTCTTTAGTGTAGACTATTTTATGTAATAATATTAGGACCTTAAGGTTTGTCCAAGACTTGAGTTGCATGTCAAATATTTTTATGGAATCATCAGAGATGTGGTCATTCCTACGTCTATTATAAATATATCGCGCCACATTATTAAAAGCAACTTGAAGCTTGCGTTGGCTGGCGAAGTTGCAGTCGCTGAACACTTCGATCCCATAAAAAGCACTGGTGTCAGGTACATTATTGCAATCGTCTGCTTCATTTTGATTGGTAAAAGTTCTTTGATAGGTATAAGCTTCTAAGGACTCCATACATCTACCGACATTTTTATTTATGTGGTCATCCCATGTCAAAGTTTGATTAAAACTAAAACCTAAGTTGCATGCTCCTTTTACATAGTCTATAGGAGTATTTTCGATGGCTAATCTTTGTAAATCGTCAGTGTTAAGCGCTTTTTTACCTATAACTATACATTTTGATTTCTTCGGATTTAAACCTAATCCGTTAATTTTTTCCCACCGGCTAACTATTTCCAGTTCACTGTTACAAACACGAATACACTCATCTATACTACATATAGGACGACTAACACACATTTGGACGTCATCAACATACCTGTGTATTTCACAATTCGACAATATATTAGGAAGATCATTAACATTTACAGAGAAAAGAAGTGGCCCAAGAACGGATCCTTGAGGGACTCCACGTTTGTATGTATTATCACGTATTATCATTCATTGTCAACAAAAAAGACAATTACAACAACACACCCCGTTTTCGGTTTTATAAAAAGTGATAATCTATGCATTGCTAGAGTGAGTAATAAGAAAATATGAGAAAATTTAGAGAGAGTGAGATTCCTAAAAGACAATAAACCTAGAATATAGATAATATAGATACAATTAAACTTAATGTAGATGTAGAGTATTAATTCTAACAATCTAGCGAAAATTATTACGTCCCGCCTCAGTCGCAGCAACAAGATTCGGCTTCTGAAGAGCAGCCAGATCCTCCATACTCTTTAAACAGACGAAATCCCCGCCTAGACTCTGTCGAGTATAGACAAGAGCTTGCCGGGTGTAGACAGCTGACAGCACTTTATGCTTCTTCATCTTCATTGCCTCTTTAAAAATATTATAGTTACTCTTGGTCAGCTGCTCGTTGCTATAGAATGGAGTTGGGGCCTGGATGCCAAACAGTTCCAAGCTCAGTGGTTGCTTGGTCTGTCGTCTATGCTCTCCAGCCCGTTTTAGCAGCATTATTTTGTCTCGCCTGGTTTCGAACTTAATTATGATGACGGGATCAATAACATTGTTCCAAGAATGTTCCCGCACCTTAACACGAAAAATCTCTTTAATTTTCGGTGGTGGGGTAAGACCTAAAGAGTAAAATAGGCTATTTAGAGAGTCTTCAGGTTCTCATTTTCCACGATGGGCACTGCATCTGCAGCGGCTTTGGCTTGAACTTTCGCCTCTAGCTCCTCTATCTTGTTGTATAGCGCACTCAGTTTTTTGTTTTTCTGTTCAAGTTCTTCTACTCTTTGGCCCAGCATATGGCATTCCTCAGTAAGATTGTTAAGCTTAGACTCGAACTTTTTTTCCATCTCGCGTAAGAATCGTTCTTCAGATTCCTTCATCTGTTTGGCTTGTTCATCAAAGCGCTGATTAATAAGCTCGATCAAGTGTTCTCTTACACTGCAGCTGATGTGTTTCGCCTGTTCTTCAAATCGCTGATTGATTATTTCGATCAGCTGCGGTGAAAGAGCATCCGAAATGCGACCAGCCTTCAAGTCCAGCGACGAGTCGGTACGAACACGCTTTTGTTGTTGTTTCGACATCTCTTTTGCTAATCCTTTTTGACTGTTCCGTTACCGTTACTTTCAGCAAAATAATAAACAAAAACAATGCAAAGCGATTCTCATTAGTTATTCTTGAATGAATTTTATTTGCTCCCAATCGTTAAAGACGGGTGTGCCGGCAATAACGTTAAGTGCAGTCCCGATTAAGTTAATACTCCTAGCGGCCCTATGGTGGATTTTTAAGGTAGTTACCAACTTGCGAATCTTTATAAGGTCCGTCATTATAACTGGTGTCCTGGGGTCCTCTGTAAATGTCTTCGTCATTGCTTCTGTCCGGTCGGCGTAGTCTTCGTAAGTCGTCATTTTCGTTGAGTGCTGTAGCTTTCCGTAGGACTTCCAGATGACAATTTCATTGTCCTCTTTCGAGATATACGAGGTGTGTTCAAAAAGTATAACGAATTTTGAATTTTCGCATGTTACGTTATTCGAATTTCGATTTTTTTGTGGCGTTGTGTTGGTACTCATGTCTCTTGTTGGCTTTTGCACCACGATAACGCCCCTGCTCACACATCGTTGCTTGTGCGCGACTTTTTGTCCAAAAACAACACACTAATGATGCCGCAGCCACCGTATTCCCCAGATCTTGCCCCCTGTGACGACGTTACGCTACGCTTGACGAGATAATGACGGCATCGAAGGAGGAGCTGAAAAAGATAAAAAAATATGATTTTTTTAAGTGCTTCGAAGATTGGAAAAACCGTTCGCACAAGTGTATTATATCTCATGGGGATTACTTTAAATGGGACAAAATAGATATTCATGAATAAATAAATAATTTTTGAAAAAACACAAAATTCGTGATACTTATTGAACACACCTCGTAGTCTGTGTTCGTGTAGTAAACTTGATCTTTTCAGTTCCTTTGCTAGTGTGTAGAACATTTCCGGTAAAATCGAGTTTCGCATTTACTTGTTTAAGTAAGTCGAGTCCGATAATGCCGTTAAAGTCTTTAAGGTCGTTAAGAATGAAAAAGGGCGTTTTTACGTTGAACAATGAAACTAGACATTTTTTATTTATTTTAGTAAAGCCATGGATCGACTTTACTGTGAAGGGTTTATCTGCTGCCCCGGTGGTTTTCAGGTTTCAGGAGTGGAGTAATTTAATTTTTAGAGGTGCCTGTGTCGAGTAATAATTTAATTTATCTTCCTGCTAGCGTACGTCTAATGTAAGGAAGCAGGGATTTTGCCCTAAAAAATTGCAGGAGTCTTCTGCATCTAGCTCGTCCTCTATCTCTGTGGCGCTTGCTTGCGCGACGGAGTCATACTCTTCATCGTTGGTTTTTTCTTCCGGCATGAAGTTTATTTTTTGGTGAGACCGTGTCGACCCCCTTTGCCACGCCGTGGGCTGCTTGAACCTGGAGGAGGTGTCGACCTCCATTGGTTCTGGCGCTGGTTGGCCTGCGCTACTATGTGGTCTTTGTTTAAAAGAACCACCCTGATTATTTTCTCCCCTTTGGGTCCTGACAAAGTGAGGGTTCTTTTTTTCACAACGAAAATTAGATATCAAAATAAACGTTTTATTATTGAGAATTCAGTAACATTTTTAAAAGCCTATTAAATTTGTTATTGAGATTTTTTAATATTTAATTAAAAGGGAATTAGGACTACAAAAATATTGCTTTCTTAGTTTTTCTTTTTTATTTCTTTTTTCTCAATTTTAGTACCTTCAGCAAAAGCTTGTCTTAGCTTGTTGTTATTCTGAAATATACATTTTTAATTGCAAATAACTATATATAGTATATATATTTTTCACAGTACACTTACTTTGGCATTGCAAACACAGGGTAAATTAAAACAAAAACCGCGAATTTGTCCGTGCGGCACTGAAACCATATGTTGTGAAACTCGACGCCCGATGTTTGGTTAAACATAGATGCATCAATAAGCATTGGCATGACATAAAACATCGGAAAACATCGAAAAACATTGCCCAAAAATCATCGATGCTCGATAAATCGATGTTTTTTTACATCACCAGTTCTTATATTTATTTTGTCGTCGAAAAGCCGCCGGTACTGTTGCTACCGCCGCTGCCGTTGTCGCTGCCACTGCCTTTATTGCTGTTGCTGCCGTTGCCGCTGCCGTTGCTGCTCCTGTTGCTGCTGTTGTTTTAAAAGTTTATGAATTTTTATTCGAATTTCCGTTTGGATTAATTTATTATTATTTTTTTTTGTTTTGTGCCAGTTCTTGGCTGCACTTTAACTTTATCTTCACTGCAATTTACTTGCACCGGATCGCGTCATTCGATTCGTTGGGCGACAATTATAAAAATCGTTGTTAATTAGTTTATGTTTCTTTATTTACCGTACGCCCGTTAGGGCGTAGGTTTTCTTTGTATGTTTAGACAGACCTATCGCTTTGGAGTACAAATTACGACTAATCTTAAACTCCTATCCAGCTGCAGCTCGAGGCCTTTGCCTTGCTGCAGCTCTGTCGCCAATGTGCCGGGTCAGCGTTTTGTCCCGGCCCGTGGCGATCACTCGCTCCGCGAGTGCTCCGGTCTGGCTTTGGGCACTTGCACTCGGAGCGCGCGGTCAGCTATTTCCTTGATGCGGGTGCACGGCCACCGGATATGGTCTGCAACTCCACAGTTTCTCTCCGTGAGAACTGTCTGTGTTAACTTGTATACAACAAGCCCCTTAAAACTATTAACGCATTTATCTCGAAACCTTTTTATACCCGGTACCCATAGGGTACAAGGGTATTATAAGTTAGTGTCAACCGAGAATGTATGTAACAGGCAGAAGGAGGCATCTCTGACCTCATAAAGTATATATATTCTTGATCAGCATCACCAGTCAAGTCGATTTAGCCATGTCCGTATGTCCGTCTGTCCGTCCGTCCGTCCGTGTGAAACAACAGATTTCAGAGACTATAAGAGCTAGAGTTACCAAATTTGGTGACAACATTGGAATCTGTTGCACGCAGATCAAGTTTGTTTTAAAATTTGGCCACGCCCACTTCCGCCCCCGAAAATCGTAAAAATCTTAATATAATCTATAGTCGTAATTTTTGGCTTAAAGTAAATAAATTAAATAAATAAGTAGGCATTTTCGGACGTTTTCTGAAAATTTGAGTAATATCGGATGATAAACATAGAAGTTATAAAACAATAAAATTTTTATATGCTTCTTCTTCTTCTTCTTCTGAGCCACAAAGGCAGTAGCGAAAAAAAGTGTTGCGTGCTTTCGGGCGCAGTATTAATTCGTAATGAAGCTGCGTACAGCTGCAGAATTTGTCTTTTTTGAATTTTGCTCAACTTCATTTGCTCAGCTTCATTTGCTCAGCTTCATTTGTCAACATTTTGTTTTTTCCATGTCCATGTGCTATTTAATTTCATGCACAGTACTTTGGGTACCAGGTATCTCACGGTCGGTCACACTCGACTGTAGCTTTCTCACTTGTTTTCAGCTGGCCGGATACATAAGTCGAACAAATCTTAATATGATATGAGATATGAAATTTCGTCAATAAATTCGAAATATCTATGGGTATCGATTCACATATGATATTTTCGATATTTTCATTACTTATTTTTTAAAGAATTTTCTTTCGGTATTTTTGAATATATTTTTTCACTTACGCACCATTTTGTGAAAAATTAAAATGTCGAAAAAATTCAATGTGAATCGATAGCCATTTGTTCGAGTTATGTGGCCGGCCACGGAAAAATTGGGCCTACGGAGAAATGCTACACGGCCGCCATTTTGTTTTTGACACAAAAAATTAAAAACCATTTCTAGTAAATGTATATCTTTAATATAAAATTTTCGATTGGCTCTTTTTTATTTGGCCAAAAAATATCTGAAATTCTGCACGGCTCGCGACGATCTAAGGCGCACGAAGTTTGCGAATGGGGAGGAAAACGGCTAAAACATAGCCCGATTGTTTTTACGATCAAGCATGAATCCGCTTGTGGAGCCATGTGGACAAAAAGACAGACTGACAAACGACTTCTTCTATTTTTCAGGCACGTTAATAATTGTTCTGATTACGTTTGGAGAGGATAGTGGCGTCCTAAGAACCCACCCCAAAACCAGCGAGCTCAGCTGTACAAATCTTCTATGCTATATGTCCTCCAAGGACTGAAGCACAAAGACACCACCGACGTAACAAATCCGCTTGTTTTGTTGTGAGCTACTTAGATGTCCCCCTAAACGAATCGAAAATAAAACAAGAAAGGAAGCTACTAAACTTCGATAATCCGAAGTTTGTGTACCCTTGCAGTCTGAAATTGGATCATTGAAAGTCGATTCATTTCGGTAAAACTGAAAAAATATCAAAGTTTGTACATTTTTTTTAATATCTGCAATGCTTCATTCTTATAGCTCAGAAACTAAGAGAATAGTTTTCGTAGCAACGGACAGACTGACGGATAGACGGACTTGCCCGAAATGTTTTGCGAGCATCTAAAAATGTAGTGTTTTTTGGGTCCGTTGCCGGTTTGAGGTCAGGTCAAAGACTCTTTAGTTATTATGATGAGTAACGCCATACGATTTTTTTGCACACGTTTTTTTAGTACAGCAAGCACATTTCTATGCGTTCTTTGACAGTAAAGAATGCATTCTCAATTCTTGCAGTCTTCCTTTCAGATTAATATGGGGTGAAACAAGGAAACCACTTTTCTTTTTTTATACCCGGTACCCATAGGGTACAAGGGTATTATAAGTTAGTGCCAACCGAGAATGTATGTAACAGGCAGTAGGAGAAATCTGCGACCCTATAGAGTATATATATTCGTGATCAGCGTCACCAGCCGAGTCGATTTAGCCATGTCCGTCTGTCCGTCTGTCCGTCTGTCCGTCTGTCCGTCTGTCCGTCCGTCCGTCCGTCCGTGTGAAACAACAGATCTCAGAGACTATAAAAACTAGAGTTACCAAATTTGGTGACGACATTGTAATCTGTTGCACGCAGATCAAGTTTGTTTTTAAATTTGGCCACGCCCACTTCCGCCCTTAAAAATTATAAAAAACGTAAAATAGGTAGGTCGTAGGTTCAAGCCCCGACCGCGCCAATACTTTTTTTTTTTTTGTTTTATTTTGCATTTCTTCCTTTTTCCTTTGTTATTATACCCGGAGAACAACTTGAAAAAAATTTTAGAAAAAAAATACAAAAAAGAAAATATTTTGGTTTTTTGTGGGATTGAGCTCTGGCCAATTTTGCAAAACGTAAATGCATCGGCGCTTAGACAACTGGGCCACTACCTAGATGTCATATGGAGCGCCATTTTCATACTAAGTATGCTTCAACATCTGTTAACCTAATGTTGGCAGAACTGAAATAAAATTGCCAGCGATTGTTAAAATCTAATAGCTTCTACATTTTTTTAATGAAAAGATGCTTTTTATTGTAATAAAAAAGTGTGTGTGAAAGAGAAAAGAGATCGACTGTTCACCAAAAAAAAAGAACCAAAAAGAAAAGAACGAGCGTGACCAAGAAATGACAAAGAATAACAAAATTCACTTTTATAACCCAACTTTGCCGAACTGATATAAAATGTACTATTTAAATAAAGAGAAGAAAAAATGAACAAGAATCGGAAATAAAAATGTAAAAAAATTTTTTTTGCCTTGAGCGGGACTAGAACTCAGAACTTTCTTGCATAGAAAATGAATGCCTATCGATTAGAGGCCTCGGCTATGCTCCATCTTCAGGAAAATACAGCGATTGTTACTTCTAATAGCCTTCACACTTTTTCAATCAGAAGGCGGTTTGTTTATTGTAATAGAGATGCACAAAACAAGTGTGTGTGAAAAAGAAAAAAGATCGACTGCTGACCAAAAAAATTTCGCCCAGCTACAGAAGAGAACGAGCGTGACCAAGAAATTATAAAAAATAACAAAATTTACTTTTATTACCCAACTTTGCCGAACTAATATACAATGTATTAATTGAATAAAAAGGAGAAAAAATGAATAGGAATCTGAAATAGAAATGTAAACAAATTCTTTGGCATGGGCGGGTTTAGAACTCAGAGCTTTCTTGCATAAAAAGCGCTTGCCCACCGCTTAGACGTCTGGCCTATGCTCTATGTTCCGTAATGGACAGCGATTGTTACTTCTAATAGCTTCCACAGAAGGCGATTTGTTTCTTGTAATAGAATGTAATTGTAATAAATGAATAAATGTTTTACCCATTTATTTGCGATGGCGTCCCCGTGGTGTTCCCTGGGTCCCGATTTAATATATGACAAATTATTTATTTAGTCGGGAGCTAATTCGAGCGGCGATTTAATTTTTAACTAAGAAGTATTTTGGGTACCGGGTATCTCACAGTCGAGCACTCTCGACTATAGCTTTCTTACTTGTTTGTATGCTGCAACAGTTCTTTCGCAACATATAAATAACGTATATTACACTTCGGCAATCTTCGGGTTTCGCTTCCAACTTTTGTTTCTAAAATATGCGTTATATAACCCATCTGCAGCACACATCAATAACGGTTCTGTAGCAATGTATCTTTCATGCAAAATACCGCTTCAAAATAACCTATTGATAACAGTTATATAACTGTTATGAAGGAAGGCTTAAAGAACCCATCTGTAGCATACACAAGGAACCGTTTGGTGATAATGTATTAATAACCATTAAAACAACAATAAAAATTTATTTAAAAACGTGTATTTTCTTGCTTTTGAAATGTGTATATCACTGTGGACGGCAGTCCACGTAGTGACGATGAGCACCGAGACTGTGGTGCGCAAGGAGACTACTATATACAGCCGTAGAATTGAAAATCTGCTGCGATAGTCCGATCAGAACCATTTATATCTTGATTGAAAGGTATTGTAAACCTCTTTGAAACTGCATACTAAGATTTTTCAAAAACGGATTAGTTTTGGAAAAATGTGAGTGAAAGTGCAAAATTGAAAATTTTGAAAATTGGAGCTATGGGGGCCGGTGTAGCAACCGGTGTTGTTGTGATCAGGCTTTAAATACGCGTCGAATGACACCTCAATCATCCTGATCCGATACTCCGTTCAAAAGATATTCAATAAACAAGATTTTACCGGCCTTTCCAAAATGAAAATGTTTGTCCTGTTTTTTGTCTGTCTGTCTGTCTGTCTGTCTGTCGATTTTATTGTTTTAGTTTCCTGGAACTTCTTTTATTTTATTAAACAGCTCGAGCTAAACATTTTTTGTTCTACAACTTTTTGGGTTTCCCGCTAGTTTGGCGGGAAATCAGCTAAAAAAGCTAGATTTCCCGCGCCCATAACTTCTAAACGATTAAAGCTACAGAAACGTGCTATATGTCGTTAGAAAGGTATTTTGAAATGATAATAGCTTTGCCTGGACATAATTTATCTAAATATAATATTTAAGAATTTATAATTAAAATTAATTTTTTTTTTTTAAGTTTTTGTAATTTTTTCTAAATTGGTTCTAACGATTTTGATAGTCACTCAAGGCCACATAGCCCTTGAGATGGCTCAACCTTTGGCATATATCACATATCTAGGAAAATTCGCTTTTTCGAGATATTACTCACTAAAATTAGTAGCAAAGATCCCATATACATACCTAACCTTTTACATGCACTTTACATACATTTATGTAAAAATACATTTAGAGTCATATAGAGGCGTGCTACAGCCGTAATTGCAATTGCAATAAACTTTAAAACCATCAAACAAAACGTAAAACATTTTAAATATGAAAAACCTTTTAAAATGTTTGTTTTTAATTTGATCCACTTTTTGCTTTTTCCGCTTCTCTGGCGGGAAAATAGGAAAAATATCGATTTCTCGCCCCCATAACTTCTGAACGACTAAAGTTACTGAAACGTGCTATATGTCGTTGGAAAGGTATTTTTTAATGATAATTACTTTACCTTTACACATTTATCTAAATTGATTATAGCTAAGTCATATAGGCACTACCTTTGGTCATGGTATTGAGCTATACTAATTTACACTAACATTTGGAGACCTACATACATATGGCATTTTAAAAACTTCTGATATCAAACAAAAACACCTCTTAACGAGGTGAGATAAAAGTGACGATGGCACATTCAATTTAAAAAATTTCTGATACCAAAATTTTGTGACGATTAATAGTTATTTAAACAAAAATATTAAAAAATTGTTCAATTAGTTTCAAAATCGGCACTTAGCTGAAAAATTTAAAAAGGCAAAACAGGCAAAAGGCAAAAAGGCAGCGTGCCGATTTTGAAACTAATTAAAAAATTTTTTAATATTTTTGTTTAAATAACTATTAATCGTCACAAAATTTTGGTATCAGAAATTTTTTAAATTGAATGTGCCATCGTCACTTTTATCTCACCTCGTTAAGAGGTGTTTTTGTTTGATAAAATATGTAGGTTAATAAAATCGCACAATACATTTTTTTATGTGATTAATGAAGAAAGCCTGCAATAATATTGAAAATAATAATATTGTGTTTTGATGCAATAAATAAATAACGTTATAAAAATAATAAATGGGAAACTAAAGTTATATACACTCACCATAAAACGCAAATATTATCTGAAATACAAAATTATAATATTATGACCTATAAATAGACGAAATCTGAAATGATAAATATTATACTTTTATATTTACGTATACATACCAGATCTGAAATAAAAGAAATATATTATTTATTTTATTATGGCAGTGGCTTACCTTATGTTGTTAATATACCTGAAACTGAAATGAATTATCTTATTTAATAATAGATAAAATATGTTTTCTTACCTTGCATACTTATTAAAATGAATTTCACAACTGAGTCCAGCAAACTTCTTAATGCAACTAAAGCAAGTAACAAAAGAAAACGCAAAAACCAACCGCGTGTTTTTTCATTCTCTTTTCTTCTTATTTGTTTGTGAGTTTCTTTTCTTTTTATTTTCTCTTTACGTTTCAAATGCTGGTGTGCATTTAATTCCCAACTGGTTCTAACATAACTGGCATTAAGTAACGGTTTTTTTTTCTTCGTTTTCTTTTTTTTTTCTTCGTTTTCTTTTTCAAAGTGAACGGTCGTGTTTTTGTTTTGCGCCTCGTATTTGTGTATAATCTTTGCTATAAACCACCGGGGTTTATTTAAAACTTCTATCTTGTGTAAATAATAATTCACCGTTTCACTTCGCGTGTGCATGCAGCTGTTTTTGTATATTAATAACAATATTAAGTGCAAATGAGTTTTGTGCTTATCTGCATTTTTGCATTCCTCTTTGTGCTTTATCCGTTACGCCGATATTACAGATTGACGGCTTAAGCTCCCTAACTCTCGCTCTCTTGCTCTCTCTTAGTGCACGTAGCTACTCTTATTTTCTCTTAACATCTGACTGGTACAGTGGTAAGTCGCTATAATGTCTTCTAATGTTGTCTGTGTAATTAAAACCTGCAAGAAAGTAATTAGCGGATTTTCGACGTCTGAATAATTTCATATACGACTTTAATTGGTCCGATCTCTACAAGCGCACTGACTTGGTGGGTGCCATGGATATTTTTTACAATGCTATGAACTCCTTTTTTACCAAATGTGTTTCGTTATACTATCCGTTAATCTCAAATAAGCCTCCCTGGTTTAGTAAAGAGTTGACTCGCCTCAATAACATTAAGTCCAATCTTTATTCTAAATTTAAACGCAACGGTTCTCAAGCTTGCTTGATCTCAGATTTGTCTCTGATCCGGCAAGAGTCTGTTTAGTTAGGGTCCCGTCCTTGACGCAACCTGAAGATCCAAACCATCCTACTTTCGATGTGACTATCGATATTGGGACTACTATGGAGAATAAGTCTGATCAGCCAGCTAAGAAAGTCCACTTCTTTCGCAAAGCGGATTTTCGACGTCTAAATAATTTCATATACGACTTTAATGGGTCCGATCTCTACAAGCGCACTGACATGGTGGGTGCCATGGATATTTTTTACAATGCCATGAACTACTTTTTTACCAAATGTGTTCCGTTATACCATCCGTCAATCTCAAATAAGCCTCCCTGGTTTAGTAAAGAGTTGACTCGCCTCAAAAATGTCAAGTCCAATCTTTATTCAAAATTTAAACGTAACGGTTCTCAAGCTGTTCATTCTCGCTATTTAGCGGCTCGGTCAAAGTTCACCATGCCTAACGCGCAGTATTATAAAAACTATTTGACTCGTTGTAGGGTTCAGTTCGCGCGGGACTCAAAACAGTTTTATAATATTGTCAACACTAAACGAAAGCCTATTACACATCCTTCCTCACTTTCATTTGAAAATACGATAGCAAACAATGATCAGGCAATCGCCGATCTTTTTGCTCAGTTTTTTCAAACTACTTATTCTTCTTCATCCGATTCAAACCAGACCTATTCTTATAGCATGCCCAAATCAAACCTAATCTTCAGTCCTAGCTTAATCGAAAGCTCCCTTCTTTGGATCTTCAACGTGTCAAGCCGGTTTATTCACCAGGTCCCGATGGAATACCAGGCTTTGTACTTATGTATTGTGCCGAGTCCCTGTGCAGTCCCCTCCTAAAATTGTTTATATTATCCTTTAAACTTCCCAATTTCCCCTTATTTGAAAGGAATCATTCCTCATTCCTTTCCACAAAAAAGGTAGCAAAGTGGATGCTAACAACTATAGAGGAATCTCTAAGTTGTCAGCCATCCCAAAATTTTTCAAAAACGTAATTACTCCGCATTTGCAGCACCTGTGTAGATTAGTAATTTCTCAATGCCAACATGGATTTATTAAACGAAGATCAACGACTACTAACCTTCTGGAGCTCCTGGCGCTGGACTCCCAGCTTAATGGCCTTAAGCTATTAAATGAGTGCTATTAAATGAGTCCCCTAAGCGCAAAAAAAACACGGTTGGCACACTGCATTTGGGCAACAGCTGACTCCCTCGGCACAGGCCCCGACTCCAATATATCTAGCCCCAATGATACTAGGATCGATGGGCGAGAAAAGATTCGGCCTCTTTATGTGCCGTGGGATGATCAATGACCCCACAGAACCCCACCCAGAAAACTCCCTAGGGTTTTAGGTCTGGAATACCGGCCAATATTGGTACTACAAATGTACTACCAAAAGCCCTAATAGCTATTCCACCTACGAAACAGATATATGTTTCGCGGCTTTCCCCTAATCAACCATCTGAGAATGTTAGTACCTATATCCTACGCCGCACCAAAGCCGAAGAATCCAAGATTAAGGTGGAAAAATTCAAATTTTCTTATGCTAGGGATATTTCATCTTTCAAAATAAATGTCCCTGACAAACTTTTTAACATAATATGCTCGGCTGCCTTCTGGCCTAAGTATGTTGTTGTTAAGGAGTACGAAGCTAAGAAAAAGAAAAGACGCCCTGTAGGGGTCAGTTTACCTCAGCCGGACAAAACCGTTGTGCCATCTACGTCGTCCGCTTCAAAAAGCTTACCAATTCTCTCCTTCTTTACTATCAGAATGCAAGAGGCTTACGTAGTAAGCTTCCCAAATTGTATTCTGATAGTCTTTCACTTGCATCCCAGGTGATTGTGTTTACAGAAACCTGGTTAAAGCCGGAGATTCTAAGCTCCGAAGTTTTTCCAGCTGTGTACACAACGTACAGGCTAAATGGGCCTTCCAGGCGAGGGGGCGGTGTCCTCATTGCGGTTGACTCCAACCTCACGTCTGAACTATTAACTTTCGAGGAATGCAGCGATGTTGAATTCCTCTGTGTGAATCTATCATTTAATGGTTGTTTTAGTTTTATTACATGTTCCTACATTCCTCCCTTGTCGGAACTTCCTATATATTGGAACCACCTTGTCGCTATTCAGGTGGTCTCCAATAGACTTTCGGATAGGGTTAATTTTGTAGTTATAGGTGATTTTAACATTCCTTGGGCTATTTGGTCCACAAATAAATCCTCAAATACCCTTTTTACTACAGCACGTCACGACTTTATTGATGGCTTGTTTGACATTTCGCTGTCTCAGGTCAACCATGTACGAAATTCCTTAGATCGCGTGCACGATCTCTGCTTTGTCTCTGATCCGGCAAGAGTCTGTTTAGTTAGGATCCCGCCCTTGACGCAACCTGAAGATCCATACCATCCTACTTTCGAGTCAAGTCCAATCTCCTATCTAAATTTAAACGTAACGGTTCAGTGGTTTAAAAATTATTTGACTCGTTGTAGGTTTCAGTTCGCGCAGGACCCAAAACAGTTTTATAATTTTGTCAACACTCAACGTAAGCCTATTACACATCCCTCCTCGCTTTCATTTGAAAATACGATAGCAAACAATGATCAGGCAATCGCCGATCTTTTTGCTCAGTTTTTCAAACTACTTATTCTTCGTCATCCGATTCAAACCAGACCTATTCTTATAGCATGCCCAAATCAAACCTAATCTTCAGTCCTAGCTTAATCGAAAGCTCCCTTCTTTGGATCTTCAACGTGTCAAGCCGGTTTATTCACCAGGTCCCGATGGAATACCAGGCTTTGTGCTTATGTATTGTGCCGAGTCCATGTGCAGTCCCCTCCTAAAATTGTTTACATTATCCTTGAAACTTCCCTATTTCCCCTTATTTGGAAGCAATCATTCCTCATTCCTTTCCACAAAAAAGGTAGCAAAGTGGATGCTACAACTATAGAGGAATCCCTAAGTTGTCAGCTATCCCAAAACTTTTCGAAAACGTAATTACTCCCCATTTGCAGCACCTGTGTAGGTCAGTAATTTCTCCATGCCAACATGGATTTATTAAACGAAGATCAACGACTACTAACCTTCTAGAGCTCACTTTTTTCATTATAAGGGGCTTTTCACAACATTTGCAGACATATGTGATCTATACTGATTTCAGTAAAGCATTTGACTCCGTTAATCATTCCCTTATTGTTAGAAAACTCTACTTAATGGGTTTTCCTGTCGATCTTCTTAGGTGGATCTCAAGTTATCTAAATGGCAGGACGCAAAAGGTCGTCTTTAAAAACAACTTGTCGAACGTTCTCCGGGTGACCTCTGGTGTCCTGCAAGGGAGTCACCTGGGTCCCTTACTTTTTACATTATTTATTAACGACCTGCCCAAAGTCTTGACTAACTCCAGAGTACTCATGTACGCTGACGACGTTAAACTTTGTGTACAATACAAAGACCGCGCTTGCCAGTCGGATTTACAAGACGATCTTAATAACTTTCAAACATGGTGCAATGCAAACTTATTAAACCTAAATGGATCCAAATGCAAGCTGATGACATTCTCACGTGTCTCTCCCATGCTTGCGACTTATACGCTGAACTGCTGCTCTTTGGAAAGGATCACTCTAGTTGACGATTTGGGTATCCGTCTAGATCCTAAACTGGAGTTTATTGATCATATTTTGTTCATTGTGAATAAAGCCAGGTGTGTGCTTGGATTTATTAAACGGTGGTCGAAGGAATTCGATGACCCCTACGTCACGAAGAATTTATACACTTCGTTAGTTCGTCCTATTTTAGAATATGGATCTTGCGTTTGGAGTCCCCAGTGGGACGTCCACAGCAAACACGTTGAGTCAGTTCTAAAGAACTTTTTACTTTTCGCTCTTCGTGGCTTAAACTGGGATGCAAACCTTAGGTTGCCCTCTTATTCTAGTAGACTTCTCCTGATTAACCTTTCCTTCCCTAGCAAACCGTAGAACGATGTTAAGCATTGTCTTTATGTATAATCTGATCCGTGTTGACGTGGAAAGCAGCGATCTATTGGGTCAGTCATGAACCCTTTAGAGTATTATGTGCAAATTAATGATTTGTACAAAATTACCTCATCTGTAGATAGCCTTCCTAAACTAAAAGCATTAATCTTAACCCACTTAGTACACATGCAAGATAGCAATCGAGCTGTCTAATAGTAGTTTATATTTCCTCGCATTCTTTTACCTATACTTTTCTTTCGCTCCTATTAACACCTAACCCTAACAAGCCCGTGCTTGGTTTTGAAGGACCACTTGAGTGTACTGACCGTAGTGCATATCAACGTCCAACGTAACGGCCAACTTTTAAATATGTTTTTGCTACGGAAGTAGCAAGTCTCTACTGCAACAGTAAAAATAAATACTGTATGCATTATGGAATTACACATTTATTATTTTAAATTGTTGTATTAATACATAAAATCAATATTATATAAAAATCAAGTTTTAGGCTTATATTGCCCAAAATGAAGTTTTGAAAAATTGTCCAGAATTAAGGCCTGTTTCTATTGCCTAGAAATATGGCATTTTGGACAAAATTGCCTAAAAATATGGCATTTTGGACAAAATATCCTAAAATTTAGGCCTGTTTTATTGCCTAAAAATATGGCATTTTGGATAATTTTAGGCAATAATGCCTCGACTTCCGTTTTAGGTCAAATCGGCTATTATTTTAGGCAATTTGGCAACTTTTAGTCCATGAATTTTTCTGGGTGTATGTATATTTTTTGCACTTCTCATCGTAATTGCTGTTACATGGTATTTTATAGATCACGTCTTTATACCCGGTACCCATAGGGTACAAGGGTATTATAAGTTAGTGCCAACCGAGAATGTATGTAACAGGCAGAAGGAGAAATCTCCGACCCTATAAAGTATATATATTATTGATCAGCGTCACCAGCCGAGTCGATTAAGCCATGTCCGTCTGTCCGTCTGTCCGTCTGTCCGTCTGTCCGTCTGTCCGTCCGTGTGAAACAACAGATCTCAGAGACTATAAGAGCTGGAGTTACCAAATTTTTGCCAACATTGGAATCTGTTGCACGCAGATCAAGATTGTTTTAAAATTTGGCCACGCCCACTCCCGCCCTTAAAAAGCATTAAAAACGTAAAATAAGCTGGTACTCGTTATTTTCGGGTTAAAGTTAATAGATACAATAAATGAATAGGTTTGAGCGGACGTTTTCTAAAAATTTCAGTAAAATCGGATGATAAACATGGAAGATATTAGCAATAAGGTTAGAATTTTAAAACACCCCTAAGGCGCTGCTATTGCAAGCTAAGTAGTCTGTAGCCGTCTAGGTCGTGGGTTCGAGCCCCGACCGCGCCAATACTTTTATTGTTTTTTTCTCTGTTTTTTTTGGCATTTCTTTCTTTTTCCTTTGTTATTATACCCGGAAACAATTAGAAAAATTTTGGAATAAAAATACAAAAAAAAATATTTTGGTTTTGTGTGGGGTTGAGCTCGTGTCAATTTTGCAAAAATTACATGTGTTACATGTGAAGCGCCATTTTCATACTAAGTATGCTTCGACAACTGTTAACATAATTTTGGCAGACCTGAAATAAAATTGCCAGAGACTGTCACATCTAATAGCTTCTACATTTTCTTAATGAAAAGATGCCTTTTATTGTAATAGGGAAATGTTAACCAAAACGAGAAAGAAAGCTAACTTCGGTAAACCGAAGTTTGTATACCCTTGCAGTCTGCAATTAGATCATTGAAAATCAATCCATGAAGAATGTCAAATTACGTAAATTTTGTAAATTTTACATTTTACATGTAGAATTTTACATTTTCATATAAATTGACCGATCCCTTCTATGGCAGCTATATGATATAGTTGTCCGATCTTAATGAAATTAATTCTATAACTATAAAAATCGACTATATCTCGAAATTTATAGAAATTCGTTAAAAAACCGAGAAGTTAAAATTTTTATTTTACATTAATTTCGCCATCATTTCTATGGCAGCTATAAGATATAGTGGTCCGATTTTGGTTCCGACATATATACTGCGTGCTAAAGAAATAAGACTATGCTGAAAATTTCAGCCCGATAGCTCAACTCAAACTGAGAGACTAGTTCGCGTAGAAACCGACAGACGGACAGACAGACGGACATGGCTAGATCGACTCAGCTGGTGATGCTGATCAAGAATATATATACTTTATGGGGTCGGAGATGCCTCCTTCACTGCGTTGCAAATATCATATCAAAATTATAATACCCTCTGCAAGGGTATAAATATGGTTAGAAGATAAAGCTATGTCGGACTAACTTAGGCAGGAAAGAACATAGCCGCAGTCGCCGCCGATCACTGGGCAATTGGAAGCTTGCAGTGAAGATTGAACCGTCTTGGCATGAGTGGGATTAGAACTCAGAACTTTTTCGCATAAAAGACACTGGCCCATCGCTTAGACGCCTGGGCTACGCTCCTCGTTGCGCAATAGACAGCGATTGTTACTTCTAATAGCTTCCACTTTTCAATCAGAAGGCGGTTTGTTTATTGTAATAGAGACGCACAAAACAAGTGTGTATGAAAGAGAAAAAGATCGACTGTTGACCAAAAAATGGCGCCAAACTACAGAAAAAACGAGCGTGACCAGGAAATGACGAAAAATAACAAAATTCACTTTCATAACCCAACTTTGCCGAACTGGTACAAAATGTATTAACTGAATAAAGAGCAGAAAAAATGAATAAGACTCTAAAATAAAAAAGTAAAAAATTCTTTGGCATTATCGGGATTAGAACCCAGAACTTTCTTGCTTAAAAAACGTTGTCCATCGCTTAGCCGCCTGGGCTATGCTCCTCGTTGCGCAATAGACAGCGATTGTTACTTCTAATAGCCTCCACACTTTTTAATAAGAAGGCGATTTGTTTATTGTAATAGAATGTAATTTTAATAAATAAATAAATGGTTTACCCATTTATTTGCAATGGCCTCCCGTGGTGTTCCCTGGGTCCCGATTTAATATATGACAAATAATTTATTAAGTCGGGAGCTAATTCGAGCGGCGATTTAATTTTTAATTAAGAAGTATTTAAACCGTTAAACGTTTGGGTACCGGGTATCTCAAAGTCGAGCACTCTCGACTGTAGCTTTCTTACTTGTTTTTGTTTAATCATATCTTTGATTTTGTTTTGTTAAATATCGATTTTAATGTGTTGCCCATAGGGTAGAAGGATATTATAAATTGGTGCCAAGCGAGAATGTACTATGTAACAGGCTGAAGGAGGCATCTCCGACCCCATAAAGTATATATATTCTTGATCAGCATTAGCAACAGATTTTAGAGATTTTAAGAGCTGGAGCCACTAAATTTGGTGATCCACTAATTTGGTAATCCGTTGCACGCAGATCAATTTTGTTTTAAAATTGGCCCACGCCCACCTCCGCCTCCGAAAAGGAAAAGGAGAGCCAATCGCTTTTCTTTCGGTCACCTTAGAAATATTATTCGTTGGCTGCGATTGAGCGAGTGTTTCGTTGAGTTTTAGAAACTAAGCTTATAAATAGTTTAAAAGCGTAATTTTCATTGCGAATATTTTTAATTAACGATTCTTCTAATTCGACAGAGTGTTTGTTAGGGAAGTGAAAGTTTGGTTACCGGGTATCTTACAATCGAGAACACTCGACAGTAGCTTTGCTTGTTTTGTTGAAACAGTCACACTTTGCTAACCGCTCCACAGTGGTCGGGCTTGTATGGAGCCGCGGTCATAATTACTTCTAGATGTGCTATCGCTATGAAACTTTACCAAAAACTCTATAAAAATATTATAAATATATAGTAAAAATTGACCCGCAATATCTTATTGCCTCAAACAGCATTTTAGAATTATAATTTCCATGCACTCAAGGCAATCAAAATATTTTTGATGTGATAACGTCTTATTAATCGATAGATAGACCAGGCTGCACGCTCGAAAATGGATGACTCATGCGTCGTTACCCCTGCCGCGACACAGGCAGAGCAAACGTGACGTGAGCAGCAGCAGCAGAGAAGAGAGAATGAGAGAGAGTGGTTAAAATTTAAAGCACAATCGGCTTTGCGTTCGGCAGCGTTCGACATCCGTCTCTCTCCTACTTGCAGAGAGAATCTATATAGAGCCGCAATTTTGCTGTCGAACATTTTCCTCTGCCGACGTCGGCAGACAATGCAAACGTGCGACAAAGAAGCACAATCGGCCTTTGCGATCGGCAGCGTTTGACATCCGTCTCCCTTCTTTCTTGCAGAGAGGATGTTATTGTTGTTAAATATGTAATTCGAACTGTTTCGAACGCTTCTGAACACATTCGAACACCTTTGAACGCTTTCAAACCTGAGAGTAATTTAATGAATTATTTAATATTTAAGCGTTTCAGGAGTATATTTCCTAAAGGATTTTAAAAGTAAAATACTTTCTTATTCTTTTGGATTAATAAAAATATTTATTTATGTAAAATATGTACTTCTGCTTAATTTTCAATCATAATAAGGTTTGGGAAGGTTGAGCATGATTTTAATTAATCAGAATCGGTCTGTATTTTGACGGTTTTGTAAAAAGACTAGTATTCTTACAAAAACAGGTGGAACCCAACGAAGAAATAAAACCCAAATGCTTGATGTGACGTCACGCAGTTCGTTAAAGTTAACATGACTTTGCTTATGGAATCGCTCGTTCACATGACTTTGCTCATGGAATCGCTCTGTTAACGATAACATAGGGTTGTAAAATCCATGCGCAACGGACTTAACAATTGCAAATGCTTGGCTATGCATAGAAATGGGTTTATTGGTACTGGATAGTTACTTAAAAATTATTTCTTTAACAAATAATAGTAAAAAACATTGACATAATTGTATTTATGCGTACAAATAAATCTAACTTGATCAATTTCATTGTGATTTCCAATTACCTCCTTCTCTATATACATACCAATCTATTAAACAAATTATATTAAAATTTTCTTTTGAAAAATGCTACCATTCCATCAGTATTTTCTTAAGACGTTGTCACGTTCAACGTCAGTAAACCGACTTTACAAACAACCAATTTTTTGTTCAAAATGTCGGTCGTTTCCGCTTAACGATTTGCTAAAACAATGCATTCTTTACAATGGAATTGTTAAAATTCCGGCTAATATTCCTATTTTGTTATGTCCTTAAAAGGGAATCAACCACATTTTTATTTCTTTAAGCTAAATATTAAAAACATGTTTTCGAGAAAACTCGCATTGATTACACTGGTCGACAAGAAAAATGCCGGCGAATAAAAGCCATTGATTCTGATAGATCTGAACCGGTATATTACTAGTCCGAAACAGAAAAGTTTCCATCCTCCACCAATTTTGAGAAAATCGCGGTCAAAGTATCATGCACTGCTTGAATCGGCACTTTCAAGGCTTAATAACTCCCAATCCTTACGTTGCCCAGAGCGGGTATTCAGCTTAAAAGAGCTTTGGCCTTTCTACTTCAATGTTAAACAAGAATAGCCAATGGGAGACCTCTCGTTCTTTAGTTATAATGCATTTTACAAACTTAAATTTTAACAAATTTTGCTATGTTGTATTATGATGTCTTGTGATTGTAAAATCATCTGTATCCACCTACAACTTTACAAGATACTGTCTTTTATAGGAACAATGTCGGTGCCCAGGCGAACCCTTTAGGAGCTATGGCGGGACGAACCCTTGCCAACCTAAAAATCTATTGTGGAAAATCATATTTTAGCTTAGAAAAATTTAGAAATTTCGTTTCAAAATTGGTTGAGAAATGGAAATAAAGCCACAGATGCCACAAAAATTGAAGAAAGTAACAATGACTGGTTAGACAGACATTTGCTAATTTTGATACACAAACTAACCGTGGTAGACCCAATATTTGAGGAATGCTCCAATAAAACAAAACATAATAAAATTTTCAAAATATTTCAGGAAAGCTTGCTCACAGAGCTCGTAGTTGCCACCTCTCTCTAGCTTGAACAAAGAAGGTAAAAGAAATGCGGCGCAACTTGTTTCGGTGGCAAATGACAAAGGAATTGCCCAAATATAGAATTGCTTACAGAATCTAATGCAATCCTTCCGATTCAATATCCACAAGAAGAGGCTTTACCATTATTTTTATGGAAATTTTACCAAGCACTCTTACAAATTAACAGTCACAAAGTCTAATTACATGGAGGCGACACAATAAACGTATCACCACTTCCAAGAGGCAAAATGTAGAAAGAAGCCTTAGAAGCACGCAATAAGGACTATCGCAATTTCAGTGAACACCATACGTGGAAAACATCCCAAATAAATACTGTGGATGACTAAATGCATGCCATATTAAGTTCCTCAGATCCAAGCTTACGCAAACCACAAAGGCAGTTAAAAGGATGGAGGTCGATAGGGGTATGCTGCAGCTCTTAACAGAAGAATCTTCATACGATACTGATTCAGAGTCTGAATAAATAGTAACTTTATAACTAATATAAAAGTTAATACGTTTTTATAATTTTGTTAAAATTATTGTGAATATTTTCCATTTTGAACAATTTTTCCATAACATTTATGACGACTGAAAAAGACGAATATTTGATGATTTCACAAGAAAAACGAGAAGAAAGCTAACTTCGGTAAACCGAAGTTTATATACCAGTCAGCAATTGGATCACTGAAAATCGATCTATTTTGGTAATGTAAAAAAAATGTCAAATTATGTAAATTTTGTATATTTTACATTTTACATGTAGAATTTTACATTTTCATATAAATCGACCGATCCTTTCTATGGCAGCTATATGATATAGTTGTCCGATCTTAATGAAATTAAAACCGTAATTCTATAACTATAAAAACGACTATATCTCGAAATTAATAGAAATTAGTTGAAAAACAGAAATTAAAAATTTTTTACATTAATTTCGCCATCATTCCTATGGCAGCTATAGGATATAGTGGTCCGGCCGTTCCGACATATATACTGCGTGCTAAAGAAATAAGACTATGCTGAAAATTTCAGCCCGATAGCTCAAAAACTGAGAGACTAGTTCGCGTAGAAACCGACAGACAGACGGACAGACAGACGGACAGACAGACGGACAGACAGACGGACAGACAGACAGACGGACAGACAGACAGACGGACATGGCTAGATCGACTCGGCTGGTGATGCTGATCAAGAATATATATACTTTATGGGGTCTGAGATGCCTCCTTCACTGCGTTGCAAATATCATGGCAAAATTATAATACCCTCTGCAAGGGTATAAAAAGATTAATGGGTGTAAGGAAATCTTTAAAAATAATTTTAAAAATTAAATATATTTTTCGCCTTAAAAATATAATACAATTGAAATACATTAGTTTCAAATCTGATCAAAAATTGCAACTTTCACAAAAAAATATCTAAAGACAAAAAAAATTATATTTTTAGTTTTTGTTAAAGTCAAATCAATTTAAAAGTAAACAAAAATGTTCTTCGGTAAAAAAATTTTTTCTTAGCAGCTATGAATTAAATGCCGCTAGATGGGCCGTTTCGCCCACTGTGCATCGGCGCCCGAAACAGAGGTCCAAGCTGCTTTAAACCAGCGTGGTTAGGGCAACCATGCTCAATGCCGCGCCAGTATGGAAGCACGTCATGTCGACGCAATCGAACTGCCGCTCGTTTAACGCCACCCACAGACTGGCTGAATTCGCTAATAAGAGACACGCACTGGAGGAAGAGCTGAACACAGAGATCTCGACTGACAACCTGGTGGAGACAATGCTTCACAGCGACGTCAACTGGCAGAAGGTCAGTGGTTTCGACGCGCTCGTCATGACCGGATTAAGTATGTATTGTCGGCGAAGGTGGCCAGTAACAGGTTCTTGAATTGTCTTGGAGACTTGAGCATGTCGTGTGTGAAAAGGCTGTACAGCGTTGGCAGCAGCAGTGATTTTACTTGGGGAGTAGTCCGTCATGCCACACCCTGTCGAAGGCTTGCTGAATATCCAGGTACGCAGCCACGAAGAACTGCTTCCGGTGGAATCCATCTATTTATTTTGGCTGAAACAATGTTGGTAAAACAATGTTGGATTTGTGGTAAAACAAATGGACTTGTGGCAGGGCTCAGATGGAAGACGCTTCGTAGATGTAAATCAAGTGTTTCGGCTCTATCTTCGTAGCTGGGGCCCAGCAACCTGATGATTTCCTAATCGGGATGTCTGTTTCGATTGGAGCGCTTAGATTTGGGTAAGCCCTCCATATAGGAGGCTTTGTACTGGTCGGAAACGACTCTTTTCTATATCAAGCTGTACAATTTGTCAATTAGTTTTGATTTAGCTGAAAAATTCAAAAGGCAAAACAGGCAGCGTGCCGATTTTGAAACTACGAGGCGACCCGAAGCAGATACACAGCGGTCCGAAGCCACACGGACCTATCCAAGGCGACACGAAGCCATTACACCGCGAACCAAAGCCACAAGAAGCTTACGGACCGACACGAGGCGACGCGACGATCCGCCAAACTCCCGACGGCGCGATAACCGAGACCGACTCAACCCCTAAGGTCCGAAGCGTCCACTATGGGTCCTATCACATCTTCAAGAGTCTAAACGTCCACGACGACGACACCCGAGGGCTAGCGGAGAATCCAACAACGGGCACGACGATCCGTAGCCCCTCCAGCGGATACGGAGCCCAGCCAACGAAGAAACCAAACACAGAGAACAACGACAGCAACCCTTGCAGCGAAGACACCAACCTCGAAGCGCGGCAAAGTTATTCTCAACGAAGACACCAACCAACTAATTTACTCAATTTTTACTCAGTCTTACTCATTATTAGTTTAGTTTAGTAATATCTAAATATAAATCTCTCTTTTACCGAGCGCACCTTCTGTGTTACACTTGGGGAAAAGGAAGGTAAGCGATCTGAGAGGCCGAATCAGATAAAATATCTGTCACGAACCCTGACCAACGACGAGCTATACCGCCTCCCGAACAGGGTCGTTACAGATGTTAAATTGGAGCGAGGAAAAGTTCGCCGAAAAACTGTCTTTATTTGTTTTGATCAATCGAAAATGTTCCCACTCTCTACTATCATGTTTAATCTCGAAAGTTTTAATAAGCTACAAGCTTTCGAAGGTGACGGTCGTGTTTTCTGCTCGCTCCTACGATTATTTTGATTCGCCTGTCAAGAGTCATTTAAGATCGTTGTCTTTGATTTTACTGAAATCAGCCAGGAACGTTTCTTTAATTACGTTACCATCGGACAGCAAAAAGTTTCTACATTGCCAGTATATAACAATTTATAAATAAGCATATTCTGTCCTCATTCAAAAGACCGCCTAGTGTTTTGTTTTTGGACATCCACGGTGTTGTTGTTTACACTTCGACCCCGTTACACCGCGCTTGCTGCTCTTTCTCCTGTTACATCTCTCTCGCTGCTGCTAGTAATCCAATTCCTGGAATGGTTACTTATCAACTGCTGACTGCTAATCCTGTTGCTGCTCCTGCTTCTCATCCGATTATTGCTGCCGCTGCTGCTAATGATCTGATTCCTGTTGCTGCTGCTATTAATCATCCGATTCCTGTTCCTTCTATGATGTCTAACGTCTGCACCACTACACCTTATGATGTTGAGTGCGGATCAACTACGATGTCCAACAATGCTGCCAGTACCTCCGGTCCCAAGCCTATCTAGTCTTTCTCTATCTGCTATCCAAACTGTTTTGTCTGGCCTAAGCCCTGAAAACCAACTAGTTGTCATGGCCGACCTTAACCTTCCTCATCTCTCATGGCATCCTTGTGACGACTCAAATCTTCTTGTATCGAAAACTCAACATGAATTTACAGACGGATTAACTGACTCTTCACAAATTAATCCCAATGAAGAATAATCGAGATAGGCTTATATACCTCATATTTGTAATCGATGCTTCCTTGGTATCGGTAAAAAGATGTTGTCCTATATCCTATCCTAAAGATCCATATCATCCGACTTTATCAATATCTTTTGAATGTTGTAACTCTGATAATATTCGTCATTTCCTATTCGTTACAAATGTTTGCGTAAAGCTAACTTTGATGGTTTATATTATCACAAATAGATTGGTCGTTCTTAGCAAATTTCAATGAAATAGACTGCTGTAAATGCATTTAACTTAGCTTTTGGCTCCGTAATTAACACTTTTGTTTCTGAATTGACTTTTTCTGCTTCCCATAAGCCTCTTTAAAAAATACAAGAAATCTGGTTCCCCGCATGTCTATGCTCAATATTTATCAGTCAGATTACAATTTCTTGCGCTGAATTCTCAACTTTATTCACAATATCTTACCAATGTAAATGCAATTTCTGATTTGATCCAAAAAATTTCGCTAAGTTTCCTCGTCAAATATGAATTTTCCTCGCTGGGCATATCCAACCTATTTGCAACATTTTTCCAATCTACGTATACTTCTATCTCCTACGATCCTGCTACTTCCTTATAGTTAAGCTTATGCTAACGATATCTGTGTACAATATCTGTGTACTTTTCTTTAAAAACCATTGACACGTCCCACTCTGCTGGTCCTGACAATATTCCGAGCTGTGTCTCCCTTTGACCTATCTTTTTAATCTATCGCTGAAACATTGTTCTCTCTCAAGTATCTGGAACGATCAAATATCTCTAATTATCGTGCCATCGCTAAGCTCTCGACTATCCCTAAGCTTCTGGAGCATTTGATAACCCGTCAATTGCAACACCTATGTAGAAGCCTGGTGTCACCATCTCAACATGGTTTTTTTAAACAGCGATCCACAACTACTAATCTATTGGAATTCACTAATCTGATCAACCGAAGTTTTCAAAGTCGAATGCAAGTTCATGTAATCTTTACAGACTTCAGTAAAGCATTTGATTCTGTAAGCCACTTACTCCTTCTTCAAAAACTATCTCTTTTAGGATTTTCCCCTTCTATTCTGAAATGGATCGCTTCTTATTTGTCAAACCGTACTCATCGTGTTTTGTTCAATAATGTTCTGTCTAATGTTATCAATGTCACTTCCGGGATCCCACAAGGCAGTCACCTTGGCCCGTTTCTCTTTATCTTGTTTATTAACGACCTTCCAAAAGTAATATCCTACTCATCTGTTCTTAATGTATGCCGATGATGTCAAGATCTGCCTACCATACTCAAATCAACTCTCACATAGTGACCTTCAACATGATTTAAATTCTCTTCTCAGTTGGTTTTCGATAAATCTTCATTTCTTAACTACTCTAAATGTAAACTTATGACCTTTTTTCGCTATTCTCCTAATCTTGTCTCTTATTCCTTGGGGAATCATTCACTTGATCGGATAAAATGACCTAGGAGTTCTTTTCGGTCACAAAGAGATTACAAAGAGTTTTAAGAGCCACATTACTGCCATGGTAAATAAAGCTAAAGGTGTGTTGGCATTTATTAAGCAATGGTCCAAAAAATTTAATGACCCTTATACTACAAAGACTCTCTACTTATCCTTAGTTCGACTAATCTTAGAGTATTGTTCCTGTGTGTGGAGCCCGCAGTACAAAGAACAGCAAGATCTTATCTTTGCCCTTCGATCTTTGCCCTCCGAAATTTAAACTGGGATTCTGATAGATTCTTGCCGAGTTACCGACATAGGCTTAAATTAATTGACCTTCCGTCCCTACATCATCGCCGAGTTTGTAGTGGAGTGATCTTCGTCCACAAGCTCCTTCTTGGTCTTATCGACTCGCAAATTTTATTAAGTAATGTTGACATTGCTGTCCCTTCAAAATTTACTCGTTCTTTCCGTCCTTTACGTTTACCTGTATGTAAATCTAATTATGCTCAGCACGACCCATTTTGAGTTTTATGTAAAAATTTTAATGCTGTGAACCATATCATATCTAATGAATCAATTGAGGTTATTACAAATAATATTTACATGTTTCTTGAATCGTCCGAATTGTAATTTTGTGAAGTTTACGGTTTTAAGCCATATTGTTTAGAATTTAAGATCCCCTAACAGATATTTGTTATGATAATAAATAAAAATAAAACAAGTAAGAAAGCTACAGTCGAGAGTGCTCGATTGTGAGATACCCGGTACCCAAGCGTTTGACGGTTTAAATACTTATTAATTAAAATTAAATCGCCGCTCGAATTAGCTCCCGACTAAATAAATTATTTGTCATAAATTAAATTGGGACCCAGGAGGCCCTTGCAAATAAATGGGTAAACCATTTATTCAATTATAACAATTACATTCTATTACAAAAACAAATCGCCTTCTTATTGAAAAGTGTGGAAGCTATTAGAAGTAACAATCGCTGTCCATAACGCAACATTGAGCATAGCCCAGACGTCTAAGCGGTGGGCAGGCGTTTTTATGCAAGAAAGTTCTGAGTTCTAAACCCGCCCATGCCAAAGAATTTATTTACATTTTTATTTCAGATTCCTATTCATTTTTTCGGCAAAGTTGCGTTATAAATGTAAATTTCGTTAATTTTATCATTTCTTGGTCACGCTTGTTCTTTTCTGTAGTTTGGCGCAATTTTTTGGTAAACAGTCGATCTCTTTTCTCTTTCACACACACTTTTTATTACAATAAAAGCAGCTGGCAATTTTATTTCAGTTCTGCCAAAAGTAGGTTAACAGTTGTTGAAGCACACTTAGTATGAAAATGGCGCTTCATATGAAATATAGATAATGGCCCAGTTGTCTAAGCAGCCGATGCATTTACGTTTTGCAAAATTGGCCCGAGCTCAATCCCACAAAACCAAAATATTTTCTTTTGTATTTTTATTCTAAAATTTTTCTAGTTTTTCTCCGGTATAATCACAAAGGTAAAAGGAAAAATGCAAAAAACGTTTTTATAATTTTTAAGGGCGGAAGTGGGCGTGGCCAAATTTAAAAACAAACTTGATCTGCGTGCAACAGATTACAATGTCGTCACCAAATTTGGTAACTCTAGCTCTTATAGTCTCTGAGATCTGTTGTTTCACACGGACGGACGGACGGACGGACGGACAGACGGACATGGCTAAATCGACTAGGCTGGTGACGCTGATCAAGAATATATATACTTTATAGGGTCGGAGATTTCTCCTTCTGCCTGTTACATACATTCTCGGTTGGCACTAACTTATAATACCCTTGTACCCTATGGGTACCGGGTATAAAAATAATGAAGATAATAAATTATTTGGAGATGAAATGCGCCGGGCCCCATATAACTATAACATTGTCTCTGACAAACCCCACAATATAGATCCTAATATGTCAAAACTTGTCCTTCTAATTATTGCTTTGGCATGCCGAAGCTCGCTTCCTTTGTTTTCATATTAAAAATTGTTTAACTTCTCTTTGTGTAGGATTTATATTGCGTTCGCAGCGATCTGGGAAATCTGCTCAAGGCCCTTGGACGTTTAGAAGAAGCAAAAGTATGTACTTAACCCACAAACAATTCTCAAATAATCGAAGGTTAAAATTCGCCGAAATCTCCTTAAATTTAATTTTTCCATACGTTGCGTGGTGTGATTACATATAATGATAAATTTAGTGTGTCCTAAATTCGATATATTCTATAAACTTGTATACTATATATTTCTGTCCACATTTGGGCCGATGCTATGTTATTACAAGAGCTTTGAATTGTTTGCACGCAGAGGTTACAGGTAATACATTTCTACTTTAGGATTCGGGACATTTTGAAGTTCTTTGTTCTTCAAACAAAATGGTTAAACAACATGTTGGCAAAAATAAACCCATTTATTCATGTTTGCTTAAATCTATTTTTTATACCGTTGCAGAGGGTATTATAATTTGGTCATGATATTTGCAACGAAGTAAATGCATCTCCGACCCCATAAAGTATTTAGGCATGTCCTACAGTCTGTCTGTCTGTGCGTCTGTTGGTTTCTTCGCAAACTAGTCTCTCAGTTTTTGAGCTGTCATAGCTGTCATAGAAACGATCTGGTCTAAATGTATTATTTTCGCTATTTTTACCCGGTACCCATAGGGTACAAGGGTATTATAAGTAAGTGCCAACCGAGAATGTATGTAACAGGCAGAAGGAGAAATCTCCGACCCTATAAAGTATATATATTCTTGATCAGCGCCACTAGCCGAGTCGATCTAGCCATGTCCGTCTGTCCGTCTGTCTGTCCGTGTGAACAACAGATCTCAGAGACTATAAGAACTAGAGTTACCAAATTTGGTGACAACATTGGAATCTGTTGCACGCAGATCAAGTTTGATTTAAAACTTGGCCACGCCCACTTCCGCCCCCGAAAATCATAAAAAACGGTATAAAAGCTATAGGCGTAATTTCCGGCTTAAAATTAATAAATAAACTTAATAAATAGGGAATCGCGAACGTGTTCTGAAAATTTGAGTAAAATCGGATGATAAACATAGAAATTATTAAACAATAAAAATTCTGTGTACTTCATGAGAGAGAGAGATTTTGAGAGCAACCGTGCGTGTTGCTCAACATGTTCCTAGCAACATTTGTCTTTGTTGGGTGTGGCTCAACATGTTCCTAGCAACATTTGTCGCTTTTGAGAGTTGCCCATCATGTTCCTAGCAACATTTGTCTCTTTTGAGTGTAGCTCAACATGTTTCTAGCAGTTTTGTCTTCATTTGTCAACAATTTCTTTTTCAATGTTAATGTGTTGTTTAATTTCACCCACAATGCTGTGGGTACCGGGTATCTCACAGTCGGTCACACTCGACTGTAGCTTTCCCACTTGTTGAAGATGTCCAAATGAAACTTCATATATGCTAAATTTATAATATTATAACAGCAGACTACATCAGGCCAAAAAATTAGAAATCTATTAGATAATACCATCAGGGGATACGCCACTCTAGACGCTGATAAAATCAATATTATTTGTTGTCTCTAAAAATTGTTTTACTTTTAAAATAGTTTAAGACCTTATACCCGGTACCCATAGGGTTCAACGGAGAAGGTTCAAGGAGAAATCTCCGACTCTATAAAGCATATATACTCTTGATTAGCATCACCAGCCGAATCCATCTAGTCATGTCCGTCTGTCTGTCTGTCTGTCCGTCTGTTGTATGTGTTTCTACGCGAACTAGTCTCTCAGTTTTTGGGCTATCGGGCTAAATTAATTTTGAGCATAGTCTTATTTCTTTAGCACGCAGTATATATGTCGGAACGGACGAAATCGGAACAATATATCCTATAGCTACCATAGGAATTATGGAGAAATTAGTGTAAGAAAAATTATAAATTCTCTGTTTTTCAATAAATTTCGATATATGGTAGTTTTTACGGTTTTAATTTAATTAAGATCCGAAACCTGTATCATATAGCTGCCATAGAACCGATCGGTTGATGTATATGAAAATGTACAGTTCTACATGTAAAAGTAAAATATGTAGGTAAATTTTATACAAATTTACAAAATTCAATATTTTCAATTTTACCAAACTTGATCTATTTTAATGATACAATTGCAGACTGCAAGAGTATAAAAACTTTCTTGTTTGTTATAATTTTTCCAACTTAAAAATATATTTACATACGTAATTTTTGGAGAAAATTTTTTACTTACTTTTTGTTTTTGTTAATGTGTAGGTTAAGGTGCCTGGCATACAGTACATGAACTGTCTGCCTTGTGTCGCCGCAACTAGAACATGAACCAGTTGGACTAAGGATGGTGCATATGAGGGTCTGAAGACTCAGTGACAGCCTCTGTTGAATGCAGGGAAATGAGTAAAGCTTGCGTTGTGGTCACAACAATTACTGATTTTATTGAGGAAACTTAACGGTATTTATAGCTAAACAAGTATAAAGAATATGCTTATGTCAACGAAATTGTGTGTAGAAGAAATGTGGGTTACTGCGTATTATGATCTATGCAGAAATGGGAAACGGTGCCCAATTCGATTCTTCATGTCAGCATAATATGCATTTGCGCTTGACCTTACAATCGCTACCTTTGTTATCGCATATACATATTGCTGAGACTGAACATTCTCCCGGCCGTTGAACAGGTGTTCAACCATCGCTAATGTTGAAAGCAAAACTGCGTGGGGTAGGTTCCAGTAACGACTGCTCAGCGTTTTCCTGAGGTTTGGAGGGCCGTTGTCGTGGCTTCCATTTGCTGTATTGCCGTCGTAGAATGAATGCAATGCTCACTATAATTGATATTGCTAAGGCCACATAGGCAGCTACTTGATGGTGCTGCACAGTGCTGAAGTGATTTTTCCATGTTGTATCCTTCAGTTTGGCCAGTCTTTGTTGTAGGACATCTAATTCGTCTAGTTCGGATACTCGGGTTGTAGTTTCTTGAGTTGGTTCTGATGTTTCTTCTACGTCAAACTTGGTGATATTGCCGAAACGAACATATGTTGATTTCGTTTCGCTGATCGTAGTGCTGAATGTGCCAACCCTAATTTTGAGTTGCGCGCGGTGCAGCCTGCGGAGAGTGATAGTAAGCCCGTTCCTTCAAGGTGTACTGTGGAAGGTGTTCCTTTGCATACAGCTTGAAGCTCTATGGGACTGTGCGTTGCGAACATCCATCTGTTCCGTTGATGCGTCTTTGTCCAAATCAGATCGGATTTTGTTTGACAGTCTCACATAGTGTTTCAGTCTTGTTGTTAAACAACTGAAATTCACACTGGTTGTCCGCGCTAAACGTAGCTTGATGATTAAAGCATATGTGCTCACCGTTTGGCACTTTAGACATAACTCAAATTCGTCTTCAGTCAATCCCATAAATTGATCTCTATGAGCATTGACGGCAATGATATTTGTCTATGCCAGCTTCCTGCCTTCCACGCCGGGATGGGGATGATGCTGAACACTTCCTGCTGCGCTGTGGATACCAGAGGAAGTGTAATCTTGAAGATTACATGATCGGTAGTTGTTGTGCCTTCAGCGTGCATAATTCGGTAGAGCTGGATAGCATTTTCCGATGATATCGGTAACATTTGATCTGGTAGAAGATGATCCCGAATTTGACAAAGTTGATCTCTCAGTTGCTGCGATACTAGCATGGGACTAATGGTTCGGTGGCGGACATCAGTAAGGACGCTAGCTATCTCATTTTGCATCCGCTGCATCCCCGTCGCCAGCAGGGTTAGCTCGGCTGTTAGGACCATGAATGCTTGCTGTAGGTAGTCGCCTTCGTATTTGCCTCTCTCTCTTTGATGGTTGCTAGTTGTTGTTCTAGCGTCCTGATTCGTTTGTCGTTGGCCGAATTGCTTTTTCTGACTACATTTATAGTGGAGTCAAGGAACAGACGTTTGATTCTTGAGCAGCATCATCAGCATATCATCGTTGGCTTTGACTTCGTTTATGACCTTGGCCATTTCTTCTGCATAGTTTGAATCAAGCACGCCAAATAATGAGTGCGCTACGTTTCCGACTATATCAAGTGGTGACCTGCGCTGTCGGGAATGGTTAATCAAATCGTTTCCAGCTTGTAACTCGCCATATAAATGTTGAAAATGATCAAGTATAGAGTTACATGCATTTGCATTTCGTAGTTCTGAACACTTATGTTTTAGTTCAGTAATCCCGTCAAATAGTATTCTCATATCGGTCCAATATGGTTTCAAGTCGTAGTAGACGATGATGGTCCATTCTGAAATTGCCATTCTGGAAGTGCCGAGTCTTTCGTAGAATATTCCGGTTTATTTGTGAACTGCGTTACATTTATTGGTTGTCCCATTGCCAGTGGGAGGATGAGTAGCAATGCCAGCAACGTTGGAAGGATCGGAAGCTTCAGCTTCTTCCTCTGTGTTGGGATTTCTTCCGGCATCGTTACTTCTACAATGGAGCTGCGAGGACATTTGGTGGCTTCTTCTTTTAGAAGCGGAGCAAGCCGAGTAACTGCGCGTTTGAATATTCCAGAGGCGGTTTAAACGTCTACTACCCGGACGTGGTTGTCCTTGCCAGGATAGGTCTTTACTATCCTTCCCATTGGCCAGCTCATCACCGGCACGTTGTCTTCCTTTACGAGAACTAGTAGTCCTTCTTCAACATTCTGCATTTGAAGTTCTTGTAGATACTCCATGGACCACTGATTCCAGAACGCTTGCTTTAGTCTGGATACTAATTCCCATCTTTTCACCAATGTTTTTCCGGGTGAGGCGAGGTTCACATCAGGAGGAGCGGTCAATGGCTCACCAATCAGAAAATGCACTGGAGTTAGAGCTGATGTATCAGTCGGATCTGATGACATTGGGGTAAGCGGCCGTGAATTGAGGATTGCTTCAACTTCAATGATCACAGTGTTGAGCTCCTCAAATGTTAACGACGACGTGGCTGTGACTGATACCAGTAGCCGTTTTGCTGATTTTACCGCGGCTTCCCAAAGGCCGCCAAATTATGGCGCTCGGGGCGGTATGAACTTGAATTCTACTTGTGATTTGTTGCAATGGTAATTTGGGCCTGGGCCTTATCCGAGAAGATCGCTTCTTCTAAGGTTTTAATTGATTATTGGCGCCGACGAAATTGGTTGCGTTATCGCAGTGAATGGTCTGGCATTTTCCGCGTCGACTCAAAAATCGTCGGAGAGCGGCTAAGAATGCATCCGTCGTCAAATCACTCACTCGTTCCAGATGCACTGCCTTTGTGGCGAAACAGCAGAACACTGCTATATAGGCCTTGTCGGGTCTTTTCGGATCTTGTGATGAATCCAAATGGGCCCGCAGTAATCAACACCAGAGTTGAAGAATGGCCGCGCCTGTGTTACTCGGTCCGCAGGAAGGTTGCCCATAATTTGTTGCACTAATTTGGGTCGTGCCTTTGTACATTTGACACAGCAGTGTATAATGCTTCTTGCCATTGTTTTATCATTGACAATCCAGTACTGCTGTCTGGCAATTTCGTAGTGATTGCGCTCCACAATGCATGTTCTCTTCATGCATCTCTCTCAATAGCATCCTCATAATCGGATCATTGTAAGGAAGCAGGATTTGGTGCTTCGCATTATATGGAAGTTGAGATTCCTCTAATCTATCTCCGACTCTGATAAGTCCGTCCTTTCCTAGTATAGGGATAAGGAGATGATCGAGCTCTTTTGTCCACAATCTCGTGGTTTAGAAGCTGTTTGTATTCAGCAGCGAAATCAATCTGCTGAATGGTGCGGAATATGATAACCCTTGCACGAGTCAACTCACCGACACATAGTGTGGTTGTAGTGGCTCTATTCCTTTGTTACAGAATCTCATCATGTATGCTACAATACGTTGCAGTTTATGAAAGGAGTTGCTATGGTTACAGTTGTAGAGTTCTCCTCCAATCTGATCTCGACATGTTGGCAGGCTTACTTGTTTTGACCGTCGTTCCAAATCGCTGGGAACGATGGTTGGTACTTGGCCCACTTGTCACAGGAACCGTGTAGAAAAAGCGGTCCATATAGCCAGAGGTTATGTTCCGCTAATTTGCTGGCGGCAATTCCTCTTGATAGTACGTCTGCCGGGTTATTTCCTGATGAGACATGACGCCATTGCGATCGGTCAGATACAGCTTGGATTTTAGCGATCCGATTTGCAACGAACGTGTGATATGTTGATGCTGATGCGTTTATCCAGGACAGAACCACAGTTGAGTCAGTCCAAAAATACCCAGATTCCTTCTCACTAGTTAGGCGTAGATCCTTCCTTACTCTGTGAGGTCAGTTCAGCGCCCAATACTGCAGCGCATAGTTCTAGACGAGGTAACGTTTCTTTTGCTGCTGGTGCCACTCTTGATTTGGAGCACAGGAGCCGGACCGACACTTGATTACTTCTGTAAGTGACTCGTATATATACTGCCGCTCCGTACGCTCGCTCTGACGCATCAACGAACGTGTGTACTTCTTGAGTGATTGGTACCCTTCCATCAAAGATATGCCTCGGGATTTCCATAGTATTTAAAGCTTGCAAACCGGGCGATAATTCTTCCAATTATCCTGAAGGTGGGGTGGGAGCTCATCGTCCCAACCCAGGTTTAGTCCCCACAGAGTTTGCATAAATATTTTTGCCTTTACTACAACAGGGGCAAATAGTCCTAGTGGGTCGAATATCTGTGCAGATTCAGAACTTACAACTCGTTTGGTGATAGTTGAGGCTTCGCTTTTTGGGATCGCCCACAAGACCCAAGGTCTTCACACTGTAGTGTTTCAGTGTTTCGTCTAGCTTGACATTGTTGACAATGTCTTCCTTAGAATTTCTGTTAAAACTTGTTCGTTGTTCGAGCACCATTTTCGGAGCTTGAATACTACGGATGGCAACAAAATTTGGTTTAATTCTCGTTGAATTTGGACTGCTTCCGGAATACTGTCTGCTCCAGTGAGACAGTCGTCGACGTAGAAATCATGCTTTAACACGGATGATCCAAGCGGTAGTTTATTCTTGACCTTCTCAGCCAAATAATCCAAGCATTTTGTAGCTTGGAATGGGACGGACGGTAATACTTAAGGTCGTCAGATGGATTCTTTCTCCAGACAATTAATTGATTAAATTTATCATCAGGGTGCATCCACACTTGCCGATACATTTTTCTTATTTCTGCTGTGAACACATATTTGTGAGTGCGAAAGCGTAGCAAGATTGCAAACAGCTCGCTCTGGACAGTGGGTCCAGCATGCAATATATCATTCAAAGATTTATTGCTTGTGGTTTTACAGGAAGCATCAAATACTACCCGTAGTTCTGTTGTGCTGCTTTCAGGTTTAAGCACACAGTGGTGTGGGATAAAGTAGTGATCCGCTGGTATGTTTGAGGGATGCACTTGTTTCATATGTCCAAGTCCTTCATACTCCTCCATAAAGTCCACGTACCTTTCAGATTTCAGGTGAAGTTCTCCGCTCCAGTGCCAGGAATCTGTTTGCAGTTCTTTGTGATGCCCCAGGGGCTGAAGATTGTTCAGAAAATGGGAGTTTGACAATAAATTTTCCATCAGCTGCAACAACAGATTTCCTACCAAATGTTTTCGCGCAATGAGCCTCCATCGGTGATCGGTGTTTCTTCAGTTTCTAGAGTTTCGTCCAGAAGCGTTCCAACAGCGTATCAATTTCTTCATCTGTAGCTGCAGCTGCTGAAATGGGCAGAGTTTTACTCCGCCGAAACTTTTCCAGCCACAATCCATCCAAGTTTTGTATTTTTTGAATTGGGCCTCCTGGCTAATAGAGTCTGGTTTGGTAGAAGCAATGAATAATAGTGCTCGGCTCCGATAAGCATGTCAATCTTTCCTGGCTTGTCGAAGTTTGGATCAGCTAGGACAATGTTGCTCGGGACTTGTAGATTTGTAAAGTTTAACTGATGAGCCGGTTGATCAGCTATGATGTGTGGTAACACAAAGCTTCAACTTGTTGAGTAAAGTTATAATGCATCGATTTCATCAGAATATTCTTCTCTGGCCTCTACTAG